>JASAMX010014462.1:0-39910 GCA_030248175.1 Microlaimidae sp. YZB2_3 | reverse complement strand
GTGTATGACAAAACTTCCAATTTTAATTTAAAATTTTAATCAAGGTACTAAAATATATTCAAAAAGAAAGTAATGTATCCAACAACATTCCCCTCAATGTACTTGAAATAAACAACGTGTTTTTTCGTCAGGAAAAGGCTAAAACATACACAATACAAATAAAGCTTAGATCTCACATCAATTTGTACGGAAACAATTTACTTTAAGCACAAAGACAAACTTTATAGTCAAATTAGAAGCCAACAATAGGAAGCCCTTTGTCACCACTGTTACCATGCATATATTTAGAAGAATTGAACCCCGACGTGATCACAAAAGCCAAACAATTAGGAATCAACTTAATTTTATGGTTAAGATATGTAGACGATATTCTTGTAATAATTGAAGAAAAACCAAACGCTTTGGAGATGTTACCTGGTTTAGCAAATAAAAAAGACCATACCAATTCAATTAAATTCACAATAAAAAAAGAAAAAAATAACAAACTACCATTGTTACATGTAAAACTCAACAAAAAATATTTAATAACCCCACCATTATCAATTTTGAAATTTACGGCAAGCCCACACACTCAGATAGATTTGTTCACGCAAACTCAAACCAACCAGAAAAACAGCTTTAAGGAGCTCTTAAAATGTTTATCAAATCGAGCAAAAGAGATATTACCCAATCAGGAAATAAAAATTAGTTACTTAAAAGAAACTTTTTAAAAAAATGGTTATGAAAATAGAAAACTTATTCAAACCAAATAGAAAAATTATTCACTTGCACCACCATCGAAACAAAAAATAAACCAAACGATCGTCAATTGTCTTTACCTTTAAGAAGCCAAAAAGACCAACCACAAGGTATCCGAACTTTTAACCAAAGAAGCCATATTTATAAAATATTCTTTTCCTGACAAACCACTCAATGTAGCAAAAACCGAAATTCACCTAGCATTAAACGCATCCACCGCAAAACATTCTTCTCTCACGCATCTGAACGTTTTAGTTCCCTAATTATGAGGACGTTTCACATCAATCACTGTTTCATTATGTCTGTTTTACTCTGACTTTTTTAGCTTTTATCTTATTTTTCTTATTTTTTCTATAGTAATTTTTTAACTTGTTTTTCATTTGTTGTTTAAAACATCAGTCAGTATTTTTCTATAGCAAAAAACTTTTACAGTTTATAAGAAAAAATTTTTTCAAGTATTAAATAACACTACCAAAAATATAACTTTTTCTATATATTTAAAAATTGTTTTTGTAAGTTTTACCATGCCTTTGTATTTGATTATGTAATGTATTTATAATGTTTTGGTAAGATTTATTTGTAGTGTGTATGTTTTAGCTTTTTCCTGATGAAACACTTTTGTTGTTTTTCGGAAAAAGGCGTAGAAAGAATAAAAGTTTATATCAATATGAGGATAACGCCCAAAATTAATTAATCTAATTACTAATGAATCATCAGACATTGATTAAGTTACTATCACTGGGTTTATACTAAACGTTTTGAAGAGTATAAGAGCCGATTTAGGCCACAAACAAACTGAAACAAAATGATATCTCAGAAAATGACTTAAAGGCTTACGATGGTAAGCACTAATTTGAGTCAATTAAACACTAAAACTATTTTTAAAAGCAACTATTGGAAGGGGCTGGGACTTGTTTTTTCTTTTTAATTGTTCCATTTTGATACTACTCTATTAGAAATAAATATTTCTTTGCGTTGATTCTATTTTTTGCACCTTGATTTATTGTATTTATACTATGCTTCAGCTAAATATGGGATTTACTTAAATGAAATATTTATGACAACATTACAGTACCCAGCAACAATTTTTTAAAGCTTCAAACTGTTTCGCAGGCTTCTGACGCATTTTATAAGCCGTCACACTTGATTAAACAAATGCAAAATAGGTTTTAACTAGGCTATTAACTATGTGTGATTTTTCGAAAACATGCTACTTTCACTGTTAGTTGATTTTACAGGTGGATTTCCAACTGTGGTTTGCAACCAAAAACATAAGGTATACCATATTGTAAGCAATGTTATAATTATACTGTTCACTATTTAAAACAGAATATAACCAATACCACGTCTTGATGACATTAAATATTCTTTTGCAATTAGAATCGCATTTTGCTTTTCTGGCTGAACAAGTCGAATAATTTATATCATATTTTTTGCTCTAAAGAAGCAATCCCTTTTTGAGCAAGTTACCTGCTGGTAATTGTTTTTTTCTGAAAATTCTGACTATACTAGCGCTTTACTTCTTAGCATCCTGATGTTAATTGTTTTTCTGAAAAGTCTAGCTATGCTAACAAATATCCCAGTAGTAGCAATACGTAATATTATGTTTAGTCTACTTTCGAGACAGTACGTATACTGGCAGACCAATATAACACGGAGAAAACGTTGTTGTCCTTAAACAAATCTGAAACTCGAGTTAAGTTTTATATATTATATTTTTGTTCAGTAGGTTATACCAGAATAATACTGGAGTTCATTCAAAAGCAATGCACAAAAAATGTGAGCATTTTTAGTTTTATGAACTTTAAATATTTAAAATAAAAAAGTCTTAAAATTTTGAACCGGGTTTATCGGGGCTGGTTCGCTTGTTTTTGCAAAACAACTCAAAATCCGGGTCGATCAAAGTTTTTGGAATATATCGTCGTTACTACGGCAAAATGAGCCACTGTCATTATAAAATACACGTGACTGTTACTCATTCTGTAGTTCATAGGTTTCTGTTTTATATTTAAAATGAGTCCCAGGCATACATATTTTATACGAACTGTGGCTCATTTTGTCGTAGTAACGACGATATGGAATTATATTTGTTGTTTAATTTTCTAAAAAAAAACAACAAACAAGTTTTAAGAAAATTAAAATGGGAACCTGAAAGCAAATCTTTTTAAGAGTAATGGGGTATTTTTAATATTTATTTTTTTACATAGTTAAAAATTTGTTTTTCTACAGCAATTTTCGACGGCTGCAGCAATCACCATATTATAATTTTACGTTTTCTTGATAAATAATGAACAAACAAATCGACGATTTTATCGTCCTATTTTATCAATCGCCAGAACAGTTTGCGGCTTATCGGTAAACTTTGTTTTTTGATTTAGCTGAAGTTTGTTAAAAATGACTGAGACTTAAAACAATTTTCAAATCAGCATATATAGTTAGCGATATATGCTGATTCAGACGATAATTAAATCAATTTATATTACAACTCTTAAACTTTATTAATACTAAAACTTGTTTGTAAATCAACCGTGCGTTATTTTCCAGCTTCAATCATGTTTGAATAGACTTTAATATTCCACCGCATTTTAAAATTAAAACTATTCAGGTTCGAAATTTGGACACCCACTTTATGTCCGCGTTTTGATTTCGTTTAATATTTATATTGGTCATTTGTTTTTGATAAAAAATTACAATAAAAACATTCCATGTTATGTTTCTGCTTTAAAAACGTAAGTTTTTTGGATAATAGTGATTTAATACAAATATTGGACCCAGGTCTAATAAATCGACGCGTGCGCGTCCCGGGTTTTTCCACCAACAGAAATGTCACCGTTTTGATATTTAAAAAATAGTGTAAATATTATTTAAAAACCATATAAATGCAAATATTTTAAAGGTTGACACATTAGCAGTTTTTTTATTAGCATTAGCATTACCCTTTTCAACAATTTTTCCATCTTTTATTACAGCAATACAATTTGCATTTTGTATTGTTGACAACCGATGAGCAATTATTATGGACGTTCGTCCTTCTTGAGCTTTATCAAGAGCTTCTTGGACTACCTATAAATTATCGACATTTAAGTTATTTGAAGCGACATAAGATTTTGTTTCCACAGACTCGATAATCGTCTAAAAATGATTACTTTTTGGGGTCTTATATTTTTAAATACATTTCACGTTTTTAGGAAAATATAACTATTTTTTCATTATATTTGCTAGTTTATTTATGATATTTCAATTTTCTAAACATTTCGCTAACACAAAAAGTTGGAAATGTTTAAGACCAAAATATGGTTTTGGTCTATATTCACAAAAATATTCTGAAAGCAAATTAATTATATTGCTCGGGTGCTATACATAGTTGAAACCTTAAAAACGTGATTCCTTAAAGAGAAAAGTGGTTGAAATTATCCTGGGGCTTGTTTCATAAAAACCTTTGTAAATTTTCATTTTACAAATCTCTGCCTATTCTTTGTAAAATACATGATAAAGGTTTTTCGACTTGTAATCTAGGGGGAGCATCTCCGCGCACTGCTCTGCCCTGATTGGTCGCAACCACGTCATTTCATCTCCACTGAACGATCAATATTCGCCGTGTTGTATATCCTTTATCATGTAATTTACAAAAAATAGGCGTAGGTTTGTAAAATGAAAATTTACAAACGTCTTTATGAAATAGGCCCCTAGTTATTTTTCTCCAGCCTGTTGTACCCATAATATTTTTTGCCCATTATTACTATTATTAATTAAATATTATTTTGCCCGTTATATTATTATTAATTAATATTAGTTAAATAATATGTTGTTTTGCATTACTTTTTGTTGAGTTCTTAGAGACTTAGACAAATTTCAAGAGATTTTTCAGTCAAACGCTGTGTATTCTTGTGGTATTATTGTGTTTTTTTAATTTAATTTTTGTAACAAAAATAAATTTCTAACTCTTATAAAATACTCACATAACAACTCGCATATAATTTAACGGGAAGTAGCACACCTTTTTCCTTATCGTTTTCTACCGAGGATTACCGTCTAATTATTAGCCCTCACCTCGACAGAAGGATTTAGAATCGCCAAAAAATCTTCGCAACTATGAATCTTTTTTTAGTGCACAACTATTATAAACATTTTTAAATCACGTTGATTTTATACTGATTGTGACTTTTTGTGTGGTAGTACAAACGTAGTGTTTTTTTATTTTAATAATAAAGGTGCTCAGCGCTCAGGATATCCTGCCTGAAAGGCATGCGTTGTACATCAATTGCCTTTGAAGCGATAAATTCAGTGTTTTGAAAGTCATATAAGTACTCTCAGGGTAAACATAAATCTTGTTGTAATTCATACGCGTTCACTTTCGGTGTCCAAAGCACTGGTGGCTTCGTCTAACAGAAGAATTTTCGGGTTTCTCACTAAAGCCCGAGCGATTGCGATTCTTTGTTTTTGACCGCCGGAAAGTTGGGTGCCTTTTTCACCCACCGGAGTGTCGTACCCCTAAAACAACAAAACTAGATAATACAGTTAGGACTGGTTCACAACGGAAGTGGCAAGTGACAAGTGACGCGTTCCGCCCGCGTTTATATCATTACACCGTCATTGTTGCTGGTGTAATGCGCCACTTGTCACTTCCCACTCCGGTGTGAACCGGATTTTAGAGTAATCCACTTCACTTATGCAATTAGATCTTACTGCGCAGAGTTGTCGCTGCACCGTAAAATGCTATAAAATCCCAGTATTTCTCTGCAACAGTACAACTAGTGATTAAATGGGGCATGATTTTCGCTAATACCGTAACTGAAGTCGCGGTGGATTAAATTTTGGATTTGCCGGGCAGGATAGAAATTTAAAATATAACCAAATGTGTAATTACGTTTGTTTTTTTTTTTCAAAAAAAACCAAACAATTTTATACATAATCTATGGAATTACTTGCTAATTATTCGGAAAATTAGTAAAGAAAAGGGCAAAACTTTGAAAAGTGTTCTTGAGCACGGAAAAAACTTTTTACAATTTTTTTTATTTAATAGTTTATGTTTTATGTTAGTTTAACAATATATTATTAATTTCCTGTTTTAAAAATTGTTTCAGTCTTTTTTGGCAATTGAATTTTTAAGTTTAGTGTAGCTTTATGCTATTTCATCCAATTTAAGGTGTTTTTTCAAACTTGTTTCGTCTTTTGCTAGCATACTATTAATATTCAAATTAATGATTAAAATTATACCAAAGGTAATCCTAGAATAAAGTCGTGAATATTTGCCAATCGAGCTGCATTTACAATTTGTTCATGAGTTATTTTTCCCTCCAATCCATAAGAAATATTGTCCCTGATACTGCAATCAAATAATACTGGCTCTTGACTGACTAAGCCAATTTGATTTCGAATGTGCGGCAAGTTTAATGTTTTTAAATCATAACCGTCTAAGATCTAAATTTTACAATTTAAGTTATTTCACCACAGCAAAATTTTTAGTTTTATTACAAGTTATAGTTATAGTTAATTGTAAAAAACTTTTGAATTATAAAGCGAAAAAGCTCGCGTAAAACGCACCAATATTAACAATCAAGGTATCAAATTAAAATAAAAAGTAGCCGTTTTTTTCAGTAAAACTTTTATAACTTAAAATTTTATACTCATTAAGATATCTTTAAATTACAAATTTTCGAAAAAACGCGATATTTGGGGGGTCATATCTCCTTAAGCACCAAAATATTTTGATGAAAAAAATTTTGTGCGCTATTGGGGGGGGGAGGAGTTAGGCTTTTATAAAAAAATTTTAAAATCAAATACAAAAAGTTTGACTCGGTACCGCACCTTTAATGTCAAACTGCCGCTCTCGCGTGTCTTTTCCCCGCCCTTATACATAAAAGTAAAAAAACGTCAATAACATTCCGCGTTCGAAACCGGAATCATGAATAAAAAAGGTTAAAATTGCACAAAAAAGTGAAAATATATTTTTAAACTGTATCGCAGAAATAATTTTTTTCACTTATTTTTTTCGATTATTCACATGTGAAAGTGATTGTTTGTAAAGAGTAAACTGAAATCCTTAAAAAATTTTAGAGGGGTAGCAAATGAAAGCTACAAAATTTATTTGTTTATTTTATAATTCGCATAATGCAGGACACAGCTAAAGCATTTAAAAATGCACTGAAATAAGATATATTGTAACAAATAGAAATTATATGAAAACACTCTTTTAAACAATAGAAATTGAAAAAAAAATTATCTGAGAAGCCGACAAAAGAATCATATAAGAAGCTATTAAAAGCTAAAAAAATCAATTGGTGTAATTATGAATAAAAACACGTCAAATATAAAATTAGACTTGTTAAATAACAACTAAAAAGGAAGATAAAGGAGGCAGTTTGAAGGAAGGAAAAAATAAAAATGGTACGTCTCATACGTGTACCAATGATTAATTTGACCGATCAAAAAGAAAAATACGTTCCCAATCGTACACGCAGACCTCATTTTTGAGGTTATTTTTTGAATTTAAGTCTTCTGTAAGGAGTTACGAGCTCATTTATGCCCAAAAATTGCCTTTTTGCTATGTATAATTTATGCTGCTAAGGAAAAAATTATTTATCTTTTGAACCACTTACAAATATATCTTTTAGATTGCGCAGATTCTGGGGGTTTTAAATATAGCTCCAAATTTTTTCCTTTGGGCTAAATTTTAATTTTGCAAACAATCTAAATTCATAAAAAAACACACAATCAAATTAAAATTTGTCAACATACAATTTAACTAGATTAGGTTTCGCTTAGACTTACATAACTAGTGTTAACAAAACTAAGCTAGAAATTAGCTTTTATTTAACAAAATTTTTTCCTTAACAACATGAATTGTACATACCAAAAATAGGCAATTTTCGGGCATAAGTGGGCTCATAACTCCTCGCGTAATACATAAAACCAAAAAAATAACCTCAAAAATGAAGTCTACGTGTACGATAAAGGGTATAAAGATGTTTTACGTGCGTATTTTACTTCTCGATTGGTCAAATCAATAATTGGTACACGTATGGGATTCGTACCAAAAAAATTATAAAATAAAAAAAGTACCGAACCGGATAAGTGATATCTTAAAGCTGTTTAGAAAAAAAGAGATTAAAATACTATAAAACTGTGTAGAAAAACAATTGAAAAATAAAAAAAAAACTCTAAATTATACCTCTCAAATAAGAAGTATAGATTCGGTAAAACAAAATAAGGCTTTTATTTTTTTATGACAGACTCATTCTCATTTTGTTTATTTTTTCAAATTAATTTTTTTAATGTTTTTACTCTTCACCTTATTTTATAAGACTGATTGCGTTTGCTATTTTCTGAGCGATTGTGTAATTGACTACCAAAAAATAATAAAAGTGAATTATTGTGAACTTACTTTCTACAATCGTGTGTAAAATCAAAAAATTATCTTACGATTTGGCCTTCCTGCACATCGTAGAAACGTTCCACCAGGGACACTACCGTACTTTTACCGCACCCTGACGGCCCAACCAGCGCCAGCGTTTGACCCTTTTGAACCTGGAAGTCCAACCCCTTTAGAACTTCTACAGACGGACGCGTGGGATACACGAAACGCACGTCCTTCACCACGACTGAACCTTTAAGCTCCTGTAAATATTTTAATAATATTTTATTGTTAATTGCAATTAAAACATCTCGTATAAAAACGTAATTTTTGTTTAAAAATTGGAGTATAAATTTCGTTTTTTACTTCTAAAAGTTTAGCTTAGACAAACAACTTTAGTATATTTTCCAATATAGAACTATTAAAAATAGTACTTTTTAATTACATCTAAATTACATCCACATTTAATATTATAAAGATATAATGAACTAAATAATTTGCATTTTATTAATTTAAGTATAATTTCTAGTTTTAATCAAAACTATATTTTTACGCCTTTAAATTTCATGTAGCTTTATTAAGTTGTCAGCTTAAAATATAAAAATTATTTAGTGAATTTTGATATCTAAATTTTACTGACTAACGCCAATAGTGTTTTCAATTACTTTCCCGTCAATTAAAAAAGTCTTTTTATATAAAACAAAAAAATAGCTTAAATTTGTTAATAATGAATTAAGTTTTAAAGAAAAATAGTTTAAACTAAAAAAATTATAAAAGCAGAACCTAAAAGAATAATTTTGACAAATTCTTCAATAAGTCTGTTTTTTTCTCAAATTTTGAATTATACTATTTACATTTGTTTTAATTAACTCAAAACTTAAAATGTAAAACAATCATGATATTAAATCTTATTGTGCATAAAATTTTGTCCTAATAAAAAAAAACAAATATTTGTCGGAAAGAGAGGTGATAAAATTATTATGTGACAGTTAAATATTAATGGTTTCAGCAGTTCGTGATAATTTGTCAAAACATGTTTTTAAACCATAAATAAAAGAATGAATTATACCGTCGACAAAGTGTTCGAGATCAATTTTAAATAAGTGGCTAATTTTTCAATTAAAACAAAAGACAATGTGGTATCTTTATAAATACTAAATATTAGCACTTTTGTGTACCCTGTACACTTACTGACCTTTATTAAAATTAAAGTAAGTAAGCTACAGGAATCATAAGAATGCGAAAAACGGCAATTATGATTAGTAAAGTACCAATTATTTCACGTAAGTTTTAATATTAAAGCTTTCATATTTTTATTGTTATGATTTTTTTATGTTAATTGTAATACAAACATATTGAACGTATGTGAGTGTTTTTGTTTTGGACAGTTTTTTAGATGTATTTTTACAGTAAATTACCGATTATATATTATTTGATAAATTTTACTTAGTTTATTGTTGTATTAATTAATTGCATTTTTCTGTCATTTTCAAATTTTGTGTAAAAAAATTGGTTGGGTTATTACATTTTACACTTTTCACTTTTGTTTCAATAAATTGAATTTGTTCTAATTTTTATATTCAAATATATATTACATAAAAATGTGGTTATTAAATCGTATAAAAATTGTGACAGAAAATAAAATGTACCGAAAGCCTCCAAGAAAATCTTGTATATTAATGGTACAAAAAAGTAGGCGAATAAAACCGGACACCAAAAAATGCCCAAAAATGTTTTAGGAAAAACAATTTTCGAACTGAAAACATATAAAAGAGTAAACTACTATATTAAACAAAATATGGGATATTTAAGAAAACATAGTCAATGTAATTCTTGATTGGAACTTGATTAATTTTAAGTATTATCATCGTACTTTTTTAGAGGTTTCACGATAAATTATTTACATATTACAATTTGTAGATGTGGTCGCAGCGAGAAAACTAAGTAATACGGCGCCCACAAACTGCGCTACATACAAAAACATGCTCATAACCTTGGTTTTGGTGTAATCATTTCATTCGTAAAATTTATTTATTTAATGACAGTGTTCCTTTGTATATCACAATCATATTTCTATAGACACTTTTAAATTTTACAAACTTTTTCAATGGTACTTTTACAAGCAAAATTATTTGTTCCATTTAGTTTAACGATATTATTTCATGCTTTTAGGTAAATCATCTATTGGAACTGCATTGTTCCGGATGTATCCTCTTTTGGACGGCAGCATATCTGTTGATGAAATTGAAATAGACAAAGTATTTAAAAATTTTATTATCTTAAAATACCACTAATTTTTATTTATTTTCTGTCATGAGCAAAAGAAAACTTTCCATAAAGATAATTTTTAACCAATTATAACAGAGACGCATCCCTCTTAACTAAGCTCCAACCAAATAAATAAATTGCTATGTTAATCCGTGTGCTGAGTCTTAAAAAGAAAATTCTAAAAAATTTCAAAATTAGGTACGCGTTCAAAACGTTTTTTTTTCAAAATTTTGAAAATTACCTGAAAATTAAAAAAACTTCTAAGAAATTTTTATAAGAAACATAACAAATACAATTTAAAATTTAAAATACAATTTACAAATTAATTTACATTCAATACAAATTAATTTACATTTAATTTACAAATTAATTTACAAATTAAAATTCTAAGAAATTTTTATTAGAAAAATAAGAAATACAATTTATAAATAAATAACTCATACATTGTAACTTGAGCTAAACTAAAGCACTCATAACTTGAGCAGTATTGAGATAATTAAAAAAACTATCAATTTATCTGTATCAACACAGTGGTGTTATCAGAATATTACTTTTGTAATTGTTATATAGATATTTTGTAATTTTATTAATTATCAGATAAAAAACAAAAAAATATACAAATAAAAGAACACCATCGTATTTCTCATTAAAATACAATTAAAAATGACTGTTTGGTTTTTAAAAGTGCATCAATATTGCACACGTTATGAATATTTTTGTGAACTAAAGATTAATTTGCCTAATGTATTTTAAGTACTTTAATTTATTTAATAAATATTGTTAATATGTATTTATTAAATTAGCACAAAAATTGAACGGAGCTCCATAACTCGGATTTCTTTAAAAAAAATTATTAATTTTAAACATTAAAATACGTATTATGCAGGTTGGCGTTCACGAATTACGTCAAAAAATGGAAGCAATTCCCCAAGATCCTGTGCTGTTCGCGGGAACGGTGAGATTCAACGTGGATCCTCGCAGATACTACACTGATGACAAAATATGGGAAGTGCTGGAGAAAGCATATCTGAAGACACTCGTAAGCACTTTGAAAACATACCACATTGATTAATTTTAGCCATGTACATTTTTTTCGATTTCCTCCCGATTTAATTTAGATAATAATGGCTGAGGCGTATGGATAAATCTAAAAAATTATTAAAAATTCAAGTGTTAGCAAGAATAATGCTCCATATTTTTTTCTAAACTTTGTGACTCAACTCACTAAAGAAAGGAGGGTTGATGTACTGACCCATGTCAGGTTTAATCGGACTAACGCAATCTACGCGATTTAGTGGATATTATAATTTGATTTTCTGAATGAGCGCGGTATTGGGCCCTGAAAGCCTTACGTACAGTGCTTTTAAGCCAAATAAAGATTATGCACCAACCTAACCTAACATAACAAAACTTTGTGTCAGCGATCCCACCACAAAATCAGAATGTATCATAAAATGAATAATTGTTACCTAACTTTTTCAGAAACCGTAGATTTAACAACATATTAAAAACAATTTCAAGTACTTTTTTTAATTTTTGACTTGCGTAACTAGGGTTTTTCATAAGTTAATTTTTTTGGGCTGCATCAGCAGCTGCACCCACTCGCTTCTGGCTCAAAAGAGCCTGATCAACTAAATTGGCTGCCGCGTCAGTAGTCGCAACTGTGGCTTTGAGTGGAGTAGCGGTAGCAACTAGCTGATTTTTGACCACTTTCAATGCGCGTGGGATGACATTTGCTCGTTTAATCACTTTTGATGCGGTTTCACTTTCAAGGCGTGTTTAGGGATACTTAAAAGCAGCGCAGATTCAATGTTAGTAACCTGAGCGCTCTGTCATTGCGCTTTGCTATTAACTGCTTGTTCTTCCAGGCATGTAAGGTCAGACGCATTATGAGCCACAGCCACTTCCGCTTCTGTAGCATGAGTTGCCGGCAACATGGGAAGAGCAGGTGTCTTGGCCGTTTGAGTCAGTCTAGGACTACGCACAACGCGCAGGGCTCCGTACGAAGGATTCACGATGTCTGGACAGGTATTTGGCTTGGCCAAATCATTTAGGCGGTAACTTCAAAGCCTGCCGGTATTCCGGGAGTTGTTGCTATCCAGACGGGTTATGCCCCAATGCGTCTGAGGAGTATTCAGTTCTCCAAAGTCAAATATCCATTCCACTATCTTGCAAGACAGATCATCAAACAAATATAATGCGTTCCAATCTGCCCACCTGGTAAAGTGGCCTCTAGCAGTTGTGTATCATAGCACTGGTACATACAACACTTGCCCATTTCTACGAACGTCTTCAGCAGCATCTTTAACTCTTCATTCCTACTTGGTATTGGCGTGCATGCAAGGTAATGGGAACCGCAGGGTCAGCTTTCACAACCAAATACATTAACAAGAGGTTCTTTGAATTTACGCTGTAAGCAAAAGGAATTTCGCCAAATGATGTTCCCAGCATTAGGATAGTGCCTTGATCTAATTCCAAGTCATTGCACTGAACCACTACAGTACTTTTGATAATATCCGACGCCATCAGTGCATTATTCCACTCAAGCACCATGTTAACGAGAGCCCAGATGCCATCTGGTTTGTAGATAGCCATTATTTTTTGGCCAATGTAAACGCTGAACAGGCATGATATTAGCATCCGCGCATTAGAGAAACTCCAACAATAATGAATGTTGAACACAAGTTCATAGTTTGGCAACATGGTCATGAAATCTTGTCATAGCCACATGCTTGCAGAAGTAAATCTACATATCCCGGTAGGATCACTGATCTGTTCAGTTTTGTTGAAGTTCTCCTTAGCAAAGGCCGTGGCTTGAGGGTTCAGTGGTATTTGGTGATCGTTTGGATCAAGGTTGCCGTAGATGACGGCTGGGAATGTGAATTGGTATGGTTTTTTGACGAATTGTGGCCCACAACGTGTTCAGTATACAAGCGTAATTTAAAAGAGACTGCGATTTACTACCAGTGATAAAGGTCCAATCAATGAATTCAGGTCCAGGGACCACGCCTGCTTTTTGCTCTTGACAAAACAATATGGCCACAGGTGGCCTAGGCTCATCAGCCGCAAGTTTCACATTCCCATTGGTCCAAAAACCGTTAAAAAGTGCTTTTACATTTCCACCATGCATAGAATCCAATTCATTGTGTGGCGGATCAATGCGCACGGGGCTTAATGCGCGTGTTGGCTTGGCCGGTTTCTGCTGTTGCTGCTGCTGTCGTCTTGCCCTTGGAAGTTGTAGGAGCCGGCACCTCCACAGGTTTCTTCTTAATTTTGTCCACCTTAGTAATCTTTTTTTGCAGGTTGCTTGGAGGCCAGGCGCAAGTTGCGAGAAAATTCTTGCTGAGTTGGGGGGGGGCACTGAAGGCTGCGTAGATATGACAGTAGTGGCTAGTGCACAAATTATTTTCTCTTTCTTTCTATGCGCTCAATTTATAAAATCTTCAAGTGAGTCAGCCACTAAGCTCCGGGCTTTGGTTAGTAATCCGGTCAACATCTTGTTTCCAGCCCTTTGGCCCCACAGAATCGTCATATTTAGCAGGTGGGCGGATCGTTGGACATCTGAAGTCAGCTATAAGTGCATCACTTAATGTATTTCTGGCTCCATCAAAAAAAGTGGGCCATCCATTAGCGCACAACACTCTTATCTGTGTTGTCTGTTTTTTGTTGTTTTGTGTCTTCTTCCCTTTTTTTTTTTGTTTCTGTTCTTCTTTTTTTTTTTTTTTTTTTTTTTTTTTTTTATTTTCTTCTTCTTGATATCATAATCGTCAGCTCGCTACAGCGTCGCTTGGGCTACATCTGCTGCTGCTTGCATAGTAAAGGATGGGGCTTGTTGTTGTTCTACTTGTGCAGCAGGCGGAGAAGGAGCGGAGGAATCATTCAGAAATTCAATTTCAACTCTGTTACCTTTCCTGACCACAACGTTACACCATGGCTGTAGTGTGCTTTCCCCCTGGGGTTGCTGCCCATAGGGCCTGCCATCTAGAGTGACATTAGATATTGAGTAAACAAGGTCGACAGGTGCTTGACGATTATGCAGTGTTGGTGATGCTGCGCCAATCGGTACCAATTGCATCCCATTGAATAAAGATGGTGGATTGGGTTTGTCTGCTGGCGGAGGGGCATTAGTTGCCAGCCGTGTGCTTGGTGCCTGATTGTGATTCTTAGGGTCTGAGCTGGGGGTGGATAAGTCATCACGCAAAGGGCTTGACTTTCCAGACAAAGATGCATCAATTCTGTGACTGGTGCGCCGCTTACCTCCACCACCACCAACTAAGCGAAGTACCACAGGGTACGCAAGCTGCTGGCCCATAGCCAACAAACTGGCAAAATAAAAGCCAATTGTAGTATTCGGAGCACTGAAATCGACTTTGCAAAGTGCTAGAATTGCATTTTTCAAACTTAATGAAGTTGGAAACAAATGATTGTTGTAAAAATTATGGTTATCAATTCTAAACTGATCATTCGCGGTCCGAAATTGCGGAATACCCATTTTTGCCGCCATGTAGAGTCTAGTGCAAAAGATCACTATTGTAAACTCACCCCCCTTACCAGGTACAGGGGCTTCTGACGCTCAGAGATGCGTTCGGCGATGTATATCCTGCGCACCTTGCGCATTTGCTGGACAATAATTTATCCTGAAAAAAGGTGCGTTAACTACACTCAGCTCGAAAGCAAGCACCGTGTCTAATGAAGCATCAGCATGCCACAGCCATTGATAACGATCGGGAGTGTACGTATGAAGGAAGTGAACCATTGCATTTTGTTCTTGCAGAGTATATGTAGCTGTCTTAAATGGTAAAAAAACAACGCGAGGTCTATTCACCAAATCAGGGTAAAGATGTACCATTGGATTGGTAACATTAGCTGCTGAGGCATTCATACTTTCCACTTCAGCCAACTCCAACATCGCCAACCACTGGCAGACGGCCGGCAACACCTGTCGTAAATGATTTGTCAGGTAAGAAGTAGCTCGCAAACGTCTTGTAATTGCATCAATCGCCAAAGTGGCACATCGCGTCCATACATTGTTTCTGCTTGGGATAATCTAGTGAGCCTACTTCTTGTTGGATAAAGCTGTACTGCGGATCAAGTACAATGATATCGCGATCTGACGGTACGGTTCCTTGCCCATAAGCACCAGGCACCAAATGTGCATCGGCCGTACTGACATTAATCCAGCACCGAGACCCAACCACCAAATCTGTTGAATTAGTAGCGCCCCAAAGCGTGCAGAGCAATTGGTCACCGCGCAAATAAGGTGGTGCCCGCCTTCCATTGGAATTCATTTCTGACCAGAATCCACTCAGAATCGACAAATTCTTGGACGAAGCTAGATTCCTGATGGAATCTAGCTTTGTCCAAGCGCGTTACTACGGCAAAAAGAGCCACTGTCGTTATAAAATACAAATGACTGTGACTCATTCTATAGTTATTAGGGTCCTGTTTTAAATTTGAAATCAGTGACAGGCACACATATTTTTTACAAACTGTGGCTCATTTTGCCGTAGTAACGACGATTTGTAGTATTTACAGTTTTAAAAATATCACAATTAAAATGTATTTAGAGAGGAACTTTGTTTTGTGGTGGGACCGCCGACCAAGGTTATGTTGTGCAAGGTAGGACCATAGTTGTTAATAAATTTTCCCAGACAAAAAAGACTATAGATGGTTGTTGTTTTTAAAATGGATAATTTCACACAAAAAATTTTTAGCTAGAAGCTTGGGCTTAAAAATTCTTTTTAAAAATAAACCATTTTGTTTTTAAACAGGTTCAAGAAATGCCCGGAGGTCTTGATGGAGAAATTTCAGAAGGTGGTGGAAATTTATCGATTGGACAAAAACAGCTTATTTGTATGGCTAGAGCATTACTAAGAAGTGTTAAGGTGTTGCTATTGGACGAAGCCACATCTAGTTTAGATTTAGGTATGATATCTATCATTATAGCTGTGTTAGTATTCTTCTTAAGGTTCTTTTGTGCTTTTTGATGAGATTTAAATGCTATTTTGGATAGAACAGTAAAAATAGAAGTCAAAAAGTAATAATTTGTATTTTATGACGAATATTTTAAAAAATAATTACACATAGGTCAAAAGTCGTTATTTAAAAAAGTTTCGAATTGAGACTCATATGAAAAAGCGAGAATTAAGCCTGGTTCGAACTGCGTTTAAAGTTGTTCAAAGAAACATAACTGAAAAACTGATTTTATTTTTTTTAACTGAGTTTTGGGTTTTTCATCGTATTTCTGAAGAAAAAGTATGAACGTTTTTATTTTTTATTTTTATTTTAAAATTAAAAAAACAGCTTTTAATTCACTTAAAATTTAACTTAACTGTTTATCCCCTTCAAAAAATTGTACGAAGTACCACTTGTACTTTATGCGGTTTTTGACTTTTAAAAAGCTTTCAAGGCTTTTTAATCGTTGCTAAAAATGATGCAATACAAAAAAAATCTAAAAAACTCAAAATAAAACTTTCAGTTTTTTTGGACCACTTGCTGCTGGTAGACAAATTTTTTACTCATAAGTCATAAGTACGTACCAGGCTTTTTCTGCATGCATAGTTAATATACACAATAGATCTACACAAGTATATTATTAGTATATTATTATCACAAGTATATTATTATCTTATTTTTAAGCTGATAAAAGATTTAGGGTCGTTGGAGCCTTGGGAACTTGAAGCTGGAACTTGGAGCCAAAAATAGGGAACTTGGAGCCGTAAATTAGGAACTTTGAGCCAAAAAAATCGCTAAAACGTGTACCTAAGCCTAAGCGAAGCCTAAATCTAGCCCTACTCAAATTTTTTCTTAAAGGTTCCAAGTTCCTATTGCTCGTGACTCCAGATTTCCAAAAATTTATAGTGGCTCCAAGTTCCCTGCTTGTGGCTCTAAAAGCCCGTACCGGATAAAGTAGTGTATGACTATTATAAAACAATATAAAAATAGAAATTTTTAAATTTATTTATAAATGTAGACATTTTTATCACTAACAAAAAAATTTTTTACGGTGAGAAAATATTACTTCAACTACTTTTTATATTGTTTACGGACTGTTGAATAAATTTATAAAAACGAAATCATAAATTACCAACTGGGGCCTGTTTCATAAAAACCTTTGTAACTTCTCATTTTACAAATCTCCGCCTATTTTTTGTAAAATACACGTTAAAGGTTTTTCGACTTTTAATCCAGGGGGAGCATCTCCGCGTACTGCTCTGCGCTGATTGGTCGCAGCCACGTCAATTCATCTCCGCTGACCGATCAATATTCGCCGTGTCGTATATCATCTATTATGTAATTTACAAAAAATAGGCGGAGATTTGTAAAATGAGAATTTACAAACGTCTTTATGAAATAGGCCCCTGGAAATTATTACAATGTTTCGAGTTTCGCGTTTTTTACATTGACATTATAAATTGACATTGAGATTATAAAGTTAGTATGCAATAAAATCTTTTTATTTTTCTGCATATGATCTTCATTTGAATCTTTCATGTCTTTCCGATTGTTTGTGAACTGTTGTTTGTTTCTAAAAAAATTAAAAATTTCAACTTAAATATTTAGTTAGTTTTGATAAGAATTTATTTTTACAATGTAAAAAAGCAGCTAAAGTTTTATAATTAGTCTAATCAAATCTTTAAATAAGTTTTGAGACCAGAAAAACTGTTTGAATTCACATTTTTACAAAAACAAATATATTAATTACGTCATATTTTTTAGCTTATTTTTTAAGTTATTAATAATAAAGAACATACACATCGTTTTTCTTTTTGTTGTTATTATGTTATTAAATATAAGGAATATACCATTGTTTAAATTGGTTAAAACATAATACTCAAGACCAGTAATTTAAGTACACAGTAATTTAAGCAATAAGCAGTAATATTTTGTTTTTGGTGGTTTCAAACTGAAACCGAGCTGTGTAAATTGCCAGGTTTTTCACCATTCCTAGTGCAATAATATTTACTATATTTAAATTATTCAAAATATACTTTCCCTGTAAACTCGTTACTCGAAACTGTTTCCAGTAGGTTGGAGGCAGGTGGGAGGCATCAAGTAGAAGGCACATTGGCTGCAGCTAAATATGCCTGAGAGGCCGGTAGGAGGCAGGCCGTACTGCCTCCTATGCTAAAGCATATAAATGTTTAGGTGGCAGAAGAAGGCAGCTAGATCTGCCTCGGAGGCTGGTAATAAGAAGGTCGGAAGTAGGGAAATTTAGAATAGAGGCAGGAGGGATGCACGTGGAGCCCAGAAAATAAAATACTGATGGAGGCAGGTAAGTGGCAGATAAAAACCTGATTTCCTTAATAAAGCACCCCAGAGAAATAATGCGAAAATTCTTACCAATCAGCAATTCTTTTCCAGCGTACGGTATGACAAAGTCCACAGGTACAATTCCATTGGGTATCGGCTGGTGTTTTGCGCTGTTCGGACTGGGAATGTGAGGTACGGGGACCGGAAAATTAAATTGTCATAGTTAACTAAATACGCATTCAATAAGTGCGCATTCAATTAAAAAGGCAGCGAATAAGTTTCGCTCAAATTTTTACTAAATACTCGAAAATGCTTGTACTAACTGCATAACGAACTGTGTTTTTACTTTTTGTAGTTTTGTAGTTTTTCTTTTTTTCTTTTTTTAATATATCAACTTTAGAGATGTCATCATTGACAAGCAATTTTTAAACCATTTTAATGGCGAAGAGTCTGAATTATACTCGGGTGTATGACTAGTACAAGTTCTCTAATCAGTTAACGAAATATAGTACCTTAAAGTTTTATCACCAATGCACGATATTTTTGTATATCTTTATATTTGCAATTAATGCTGGTAATTAAATAAACTTATTAAATTTTTTTATTTAATAATAATTTTATTATTTTAAAAAAATGAGGACAAATTTGAATATTTAAGGATATTAGTTGTAAAAAAATTAAGATATCAAAAATTGGTAGTTAAAGCTAAAGTCTTCCAGGGTGAAATTAAGGGCGTAACCGCTCTCCGCCAGGAAGAAATAAACAATAAACCCGTGAGCGAGAAAAATTTTAAAAAAAGTTTTTAGCGGTTATGTAACCAATTATTATTTAGTTGCGTCATGTGTTTCTCTGCACGTGATATTTTCTCAAAAAACTAGTGGTTACTTTACCACTCATCTATTTTCACCCTGATGGAATTTATCTTCAACTGCCATTACAATTAAACGAAACCATTAATTAATTTCGACTTTTTCCCCATTTAGAAAAGGCAGTGTGAAACTGTTTTCTTACTTATTTTTTAGCGTTTATGCAATTTTTTCCAAACTCCTCGTTACATTTAAATTATTTTTTGTTGTTAAGCTTCATTCATTAAAATGTTGAATTTTAGAGTGTGAGTAGCTGGATCAAAATTAACTATAACAATTAATTCTACCGTAAAATCCCTGGGAATAATAACCGAAGTGGAACATTCTTCAATCGGTCTGAGGGCCAAACTGAAATCGGTCCAGAAATTCCCTTGTTGATTCAAACGGGCAGCGTGACTGCTACAATTGGATGCTAGCATTTGTGACTTTTAAGATCTCTACAATATAAGGTGTAGTTTGATCGATATTGAACGATTTGTTTTTATGGCTGGATTTAAGATCAGGGTATATGAACCCAACGAAACATTAAAATACTGAGTTGTTAATACCTAAACCTAAGCCTGAGAGATATTCCAAAAGTGGGGAACTTGTAAACAAAAATTTTATATTGTACTGAATTTTCAATCTAAGTAAGTCTAACTAAACTTTAAATTATTATTTTGAACCATGAATTTAGCTTTTTTCACTCCAGTTTACATTTGAATATCATAATTTCTGATCGCTAAAACATCAGGGGTTAACCCTTTTTTGGGCACTGAGAATATTTTAATCACAAAGGAGCTTGGAACTAGGAATTCGAATCAAAAGTCGGGAACATGTTCAAATTTAGGTCACAAGTAAGAAATTTTGAGCCGAAAATAAGTTCTAAACTCTGCCTAAACAAAAGCCAACGGCTAAAATGATAAGTTTTCTCTATATTTGAGGGTCCAAGTTCCCATATTTGTGTCACTAAAATCATAAGAAATTTTGCGACGGCTGATTCAGCTTTAATGACTCCTTATTAAGTTTTTGGAGCTCCAAATTCTAAGATTTGCTAATCTGATTTTCAGACAGCTCGCTATGTGTGCTAACATTGGATGCCAAATATTTTGTGACGCGACAGATCTTTAGATCATCAAAAATTAAATTTTTTAATGACTTGGGGGATTTTATTTGAGCTGCCGAACGTAATTGGAATTGAAATAGCTAATAGTATTTAAAAGATGAAAAAAATTTTTTTTGAAAATTTAAAAATAGTCGATATTTGATTTTGGTTTTTATTTTATTTTTTTAACAACTGGGCTTCAATCTCAGTAAGTTTTGAATCTAAACCGTTAAACATAGCGTATTCCCGATTTTAGTTGATTTTAGACCTCCACAATTCTTATGGGATTTATTTTGGATTTCGTAATTGGAATTGAAATAGCTAATAGTATTGAAAAGATGAAAAAAAATTTTTTAGAAAATTTAAAAATAGTCGATATTTGATTTTGGTTTTTACTTTATTTTTTTAACAACTGGGCTTCAATCTCAGTAAGTTTCGAATCTAAACCGTTAAACATAGCGTATTCCCGATTTTAGTTGATTTTAGACCTCCACAATTTTTAAGGGATTTATTTTGGATTTATATAATTATATTGGCATTATATCATTTTAAATATTATTTTAAGCTTGAATACAATACAATAACTTGTATTATTAGGTAAGTATTTATCGCACTTTTATTAAAAATATAATATTATATTATATATTTTTGCTTTTATCAGACATTTAATAAATATTCAACAGGTGTCCGGGCTTCCATTAATTATAAATAAAATAGTTTTACGAATTTAACCCCAAAAAATTAAAATTAACCTGAGTAGCTAACAAAACTATTTATTTCGACGTTTCGACGCATAAACTTGCTTCTTTATCAACGTTCCAAAAACATAAGCAAATTTAATAATAAATAGATGTCGAGTTGTGGCGTAGTGGCTGATCTTACGTCTTGCATACTGAAAGTCCCTGAATCGAGTCTCCGCTAAGACAAACTGTATTGTGATATTATTTTTTGTTCATATAGTTATATGTAGTATTTGGTTGCGAAATTAATGCTGTGTAACATCGGCCTTGCGTATCCTGCTTTATGCGAAATAAATAAACTTTTAAACTTTTAGATAAAAAGTCAATAAAACAGTTATAATAAAGGTAAAACTTGTAATATAACAATAAATTTTCACATATTTGATCGTAATATTGATTGGGTTTTCATTACAAGTTTTACTTTTATTATAACTGTTTTATTCACTTTTATTTATTTATATTTATTAGTGAGTTTACTTTTGTTTTTAGAACCTTGATAAAAAAGCAAGTTCATGCTTTGAAAGGTCGGAATAAAAAGTTTTGTTAGTTGCTCAGCTTACATTTAATTTCTTGGGGTTAAATCCCGTTAAATTATTTATCACACAATTAATTTTTTTTCTAAAAGCAGATTTAAATGCGATTCAAAGAATTCCTATAATTTTATAAATGACTGTTTTTTTAAATGCTCAAACTGCAAAAACGTTTATATTTAGTTAAACCTTTAATTGACAGTTTCAATGTGACACGATAATGACGATGATATTTTTAAAAAATGTGAAATTTTAGACTAAGTAAACTTTATAAGTGGGTTAAGCCGATTAGGTCAATAAACAGCTGAACCACTTAAAAATACGCTTACTTTTAACATACAATAGTATGGAAAAATGACTTAATTAAAACTCAATTTATTAAAAAATATAATACAACATCACTAAGAATTAATTTTATCGAACTTAAATTTGTCTGAGCTTTATTTTATATATCAAAAACAATTAATCCGAAGGTTGAAACCAAACTGATCACTTATTGTGCATAAATTATGATAAAAAAATAAGCTTAAAAAAACTGAATATGAAAATAGTTACGTTCCCCGGAGCTCCGAGTTCCGGAGCGGAACTAGGAGCTCCGTAGCAACCACCGGAGCTTCGGAGCTCCGGAGCTTCGGAAGCCCGCCCTATTTTTATTTTAATTTCATAAATAATTAAAAAGTGACGGCATAGATTATCTTCTGAAAATTTTTTTGTAAACCAATTTTTTTCTAAAATTTATTTAAATAAATGAAATAGTCCTACAAATACAAATGGAGTAGTTTAATACGTATTTGGAGCTTAAATGAGCCTCAAATCGCTTATTTAAGAGGGCGATCTCTGGAGCTCCCGAGATCCCTTCATTTTAAGTACCCGGAGCTACGGAGCCTGATTAAGAAAGTAGGAACATCACTAATGAATAGTTAAATCTAAAAATTTATACTAACACTATTCAGAAACCAAGTTTCAAACGGTCGATATAAAATAAAAGGGGTGAATGCGTCAATTTCACATCTTTTATATAACGTAAATACTTGAATATATGACGTTGGTGTCAAAAAATGCAAAAGAGGAACCATTAAAATCGATACTATTAGATCCGATTTGGTCATTTATGTTAGCATTTATGTTAGGCTTAAAAAACGTTCTTAGAGAATAGAACTTTTAGGTTTCATTGGTTGGACATTTAGACGATGTATGTCCTGGGCATTATCAAAATTTTAGATTTATTGGAGCTTAAGAAACTTTGAGCCAAGTAATTTTTAAGCCAATGAGATCTCAGTTGAAGCTATTACAATTACTTGTTTAAATTAGATCTAAAAAACTAAAATAAAACCAAACTCAACTAAAAAATTTATATTAAACAGCTCGAATATTGTTCAGCTTTTAGTTTTCTAGGCTCTATTGACGCTGACCATCGAACGTAAATTTTTTCCGATTTTTTTTACAGCTTCTTTTTTTTTACATTCTGTATAAATACATACGCTTTTTTCCTAACATTATTTTACAAAACACGCGCTTTTAAAGCTATGAACAAAACCAAATCTTTGACATCAAAAGACTTTTCTATAGTAAAGTTCTTTTGTGTTCAGAACACGCTGGGGGCAATTAAACCCGTGACAGCCGGAATAGAGGGTTTCCTTCCGTGTGTAATGGATCAAATTCAACAACTTTAGTAATTACACCCGAGTATATTTTAGGTTAATTTATTTAGCTTGACTGAAAATCACGATTTCAAGTAATTTGAGCAACATACAGCGAACACGATTTGGCCTATGAAAATAAATGCAGTTTATGCAATGATTATTTGAATTTTTTGTATTTGATGAGATGTGGACCTCGTATGGAAACGAGCCAAAATGTCCATTGATTTTCATGTAAACATTTCTAAGATAGCCAGTTTTGGAAAATTTTAAAACGTCTCCAATTTTTCAACTATTATTTAAAATACTTGCTTTTACTATTAAATAAAAAATTTTGAAATATAGCTAACATTCTATTTTGAACCATAAAATTTATGTTTTCTAGCTTTTAATTAAACAAAACAAGAATATAAAACAAATAATCTTAAAGTTTTAACATCTAACTAAACAAAATTTTTACATTTTCTAATTCTATTTTTTTATTATTTTAAAACAGTTTTAAACTGTTTTAATTTGTCATTTTAACACATAATAAAATAATTTGTTTGATTTAAAGTCTGTTGATTTTTTTCAGTATTCAAAATACACTTCCTATTTTTTTATTTCTTTTATTACATCAAATAAAATCCTATTTGATAAAAATCTTTACAACCAGCCGAATGACAATAATGTTTAATCATCAATTTTTTAAGTAAAAATAATTTTTGGCCTTATTCAGAAACACACAATTAAATTAAAATAAAAAACTCATGATAAAGTTTAGCTTGATCAAGAGGTTTTGCTTAGATTGTTAGGGAATGAAGAATGGCATAGATTTTTTATAGATACCATTTTTTTGGCTCAAGTCCTTGAGTAAACCTGTAGTACTTATCCTTGAGTAACAAAGGACGTTTGCGTTTATTACTTATTTTACTCGTGAGTTACTTATTTTGCTGATATATTTTGTATTTTTTAACAGAACAAAATATTTTTACTTCAATAAGACACATGTTTTAAAAAAATAAATAATACAAATAACTCATATAAAAAATTGCATATATTTACAAGCATTGCATAGATAAAAGTGACATGTAATATTAACAAAACAAATATAACAAAAAAATATTTCATTAAAAATATTTGCTATTACAACTCATTGTTTTTACAAAAGCAAGTTTTATAATTTTGCACAATAGATCCTTTTGGGTAAAGTTTGGCCATACTGCAAAAATTAAGTTATGGCATTAGCGTTTAGTTTTTGATTTGGTAAGGTTTATACGGAGAAAAATTAGAGCTGTCTGTTTGAATCCAAAAATAAAAAAATATAACAAAAACTTAAAGTCAAAATTTAAGGAAATGGGAACCTGGAATTTAGGAAATTGTAAACCAAAAGTGGAAAATGGTTTAAAAATAGACCTAAGCCTAATTTGTAAGGCTATACATGATCTTAGAAGTAAAACACTTTGAGTCCAAATTCGAGCTATTTTTTGGTCTAAAGTTCTAATTTCAAAAATTTTACGACGGTTTTAGAATCTACACTAAAAAACCCTTCGTGTTACCGTCGACTATTGGAGCTGAGGGCTACCTATTTTATTTGTTCTTTCTTTGTTTCTTGACCAATAATATGATCATTTAATGTGTATGTTTTAAAAATGTTTTGTTTAATGTTTGATTATAATATTTTTATTAGTAAGTAAAATTTTGTAAATCGATTTCTTTTAAACGAAACCCAAAAAAGTATGTTAATGCCGTAAAAATGCTAATTAATTATTATTGTAGAAGAGCTTCAACTTGTTTCAACAATGCAACGCAAGTATTTCAGTACTTAAACAGCCAATGTTGAGAGCGTTTGTTCTTGTTACCTTACTTTTTATTAATAAAAACCCTTTAATTTTTTCATAACACATTCCATTACCATAAAATCTTGAATTATCAGTTTTCAAAATTAATTTTACAATTATCACAAATCAAAACGCATCAAAACATAAAATTAATATTATTCAAGCTAAAGCAAATTTTATTACTAAATCAAAAGACTATAATCTCGTGATTATAAGAAAATTTCATCTATGTAAAACTAAAACTTAGCGAGTTTTTGAAATGGCTTTTTACTGTTTTATGCGGCGACTGCAAGTATTTTAGATAATAATTTTTATTGCTATCAAAAAAACCTCATCACCTTATTTGAAGCTAAAATTAATTTAAAATAAATCAGACTCCTGGTTATTTAAAGTTTGAAAAACATAAATTATTATTTTTTATCTCAATAAAATTATCGGACTGTATGAAAATTACACCACTTGAAGTTTTTTATGGCGAAGTTATAGTTTTAAATGGTTAAAAAATAAAAACAAAAAAAATATTGACTTTTCAACAAAGAAGTGAATTTCTGTTGTTTTTTTCTTTTTTTGTTTTTGCCGTTGTTAATTTTCGGCATTACTTAAAGGTTAAAGCATGATTTTAGTAATGTTAAATTTGTAAAAAAGACCAAACAGTGCGCATTAAATGTATTTTTTCCGTTTCTTTAAAGCACCTAAATCCTTGTAGTAAACTTTTAACTTTTAAACCTAAAAACTTACCAGCTTTTTATTTATATTTTGACTAAATCTATTTTGCTTTAAAAAGTAAGATGGAGAAAAACTGCTGCCTTAAATAAATATAAGGTGGCACAAAATGTATGATATTGGCACCGTATCAGCGTATAGCTAAACAAACAGTTTTAATAAAAACAATTAACTTTTATTGGTAAATAGTTCAAGTTATTTTTTGTGCTAAAACACCATATCTACATTTCCTTGTTTTTACGGTGTTTAAGGAACCCGTTACTGTACCCGTTTATTTGTCCATTTTTCGGTTTTTCCACTCCGCTTCCGTAATCAGTATTATAAGTATTGCTACGACCGATATCATTAAACCTAAAATTTGTTTTAAAAAAAGCAAATCGCATTTGTTAATAATTAATGAATTTTTAAAAATAGCAAAAAATAGGTAAAATAAGAATAGCTTAAGTAGTCACAAGCTTGAAAAAAAAGTCAGTCAAAATAAAGCGAGTTTTTAGTTCCGTCTTTGTGTTTTTTGATATTTCTTTTTTATTTTATAATTATTTAAATAACTGACTTAAATTCGGCCGGCCGGCCACCGGCTGTTATTTTTGCTATGCGCAATGTTATGAAAGTAAATGCTATCAATTGATAAATTGGTTGTCATATATCCAGCAATACGCAGTTTATTTCATAACTTTGCGCATGGGAAAAATGTCAACCGGGGGCAAAAATTAAGGCTAACGAAATTTAAGTCAGTTTCCTTACTTAATTTCCAACCAATAGCTCTTTGTTTTTTTAACCAGTTGTTACCTTTTTACTTTTAATATAGGATTTCTTATTTATTTCAGTTTCAATAAATAAAAACAAAAATTTTAATAAAAAAAAAACGATGTACTTTTAATGACTTTAATTTATTTCTTTAAACCTTTCGGATTTTTTCGTCCAAAAACCACTGCAAATCTGCAGAAGGCATTCCGCGCCAGTGTTGCTCAGTAGTAAAGTCCGCCTCCGCTTCACAATTGGCGCCCGGTTTATCATTGAGCAGCGGTGATGCGGAATCCTTTCTGCGAATTTGCAGCGGAAAAAGTCCAAAAGCTAAAGCTATATATATTGCATAAATTAAAGGTGCCATGCGGAGCCAAAATTTTTGATTTCGATTTTAATGATTTTTTGTGAAAACCTTACCTTTGTCTCTAATAGCCCACAAATTTTTTTTAACAAAATATCTCTAGTGGTTTAGGAGTTATGACTTCAAAAAAGGCGTTTTTTGAGAATTCTGTACGTGAAAAAGTGCTCAATGGGTATAACAATTTAAGTTACAAATTATGCACTTAAAAAAATCGGCTACTTTTTACTTTAATCTGATACATTGATTGTTAAACTTGGTGCAGTATTTAGCGAGATATTCGGTTTTCGGTACAAAAATCCCTCGATTTTTTTGCTAAAAATACGAAGTGACGGCAAAAATATTGGGCAAACTTCATAAAATCACTGTCGTCATTTGGTTTTTTAGCGAAAAAATCAAGGGTTTTTTGTATAGGAAACGCAATATCTCGATTAATATTGCACAAATTTTAGCAATTAAAAGTATTAAATTAAAGTAAAAAGCTGCCGCTTTTGTTGAATGCATAATTTATAACTTAAATCGTTATACCCATTGAGCAAACGTTCACGTACAGAATTATCAAAAAACTCCATTTTTGGGGATCATAACTCCTGAACCACTGGAGATATTTTGTTGAAAAAATTTTTGTGGGCTATTGGGGGCATGAGTAAGGTGTTCAAAAAAATTAACAAAATTGAAGACAAAAAGTTTGACTCCGCACCGCACCTTTAAGCAAAAAAAAAAGTTTTTGGCTACAGTTTTTTTTTTCAAAAATGTTTTTGTATAATATAGTCGTTTAGTTGTAACTGTTAATTTGTGTTTTAAGTTATTTAACGTACACGTCCATTATTAAATACAGAAGTATTTTTGGAAGTAAATTTTATTAGTCAATCTGTATTTATAGCAGATATCAAAACAGTGTGTACAACGAAAGCGCATGGTACGGGGTCTTTAGAGCCGCAAATAGGAAACTTGGAGCCATCGAAAATTTTTGGGAACTTGAAGCCATGAGCAATGGGAACTTGGAGTCTTTCGGAAAAAATTGGTTTGGGCTTAAATTTAGGTTTCGCTTAGGCTTAGGTACACGTTTTAGCGATTTTTTTTTGACTCCAAGTTTCCAACTTACGGCTCCAAGTTCCCATTTTTGGCTCCAAGTTCCAGCTCCAAGTTCCTAGGCTCCATGGACCCTAAATCAAGCGCATAAATATTTGTCAAAATTTCAAATCTAAAATTCAGTTATCACACAACGTGTGATAAACGATCAAAGATGGAAAATCCAATAAAAAATCAAAACCACAGTTTACAGTATTTAGTGGTAAAAAAATATTATTTTATTCCAGTGCGCTTTCTATTAAAAGCCCTAAAAAAGGCGTCGTTATTTTACGCCCTAATTAGGACCACCCTTTCAAAAATAAGGTCCTAATTAGCATATCTGAGTGCGCTAACTAAGGCACGCCCTAATTAGGGCGCGCCCTAGAAGGCTGTCAATGTGTCTGAGCAATATATAAAGTCACATATTTTTCTTTGTTTTTATGATATAAAATTTTGGGCTTATGACCTGTAAGTGTAACTAGTTTAGTTCGGAAACAAAATTTAAAAAAAACATTAAAAATACATTGTATAGTTTACCCTTCAATGTCTATTTCACCATTGTTACCAGTTAAAGTAGTCGATTGGAGGTTTCCAGTAGTGTTCCATCCTCTATCAGCGTTTAATATGGGTTCAGGTGCAAGCTAAAATAAATACAGAAAAGTAAATTATAGACCGTTTTTACATTTTGTTCAAAATAGATCAATCGATGATTTAAAGTAATTCTGACGATTTACTATATTTAAACATTACAAAATTCTTCCGAAGTCTTTTAACGAAAATTTCTGACTAAAAATTTAAAGGTACGAACAATTTTTTTCAGAGCAAAGAAGTTTTTTCAGTTGTAAATTACGACACGGGACTACTTGGGTAATTGAAGTTATAAAATCGCTAAGATTGGAACCTGGGGCTAACTTTAATACAAACCTTTTTTTATTTTGGTCTCCAAATTGCAATTTTTGTGGTTTCAACTTCCTAATTTTTTTTCGAATAATCCAATTTTTTCCTTTTACGACTTCATAAACCTCGCAGGAAACAAATTAATCGAAACGTTTTATTAAATTTTTAACCGTTCAAAAGCCAGAAAAATTCAGAAGCGATACAAAATAGCAAAAATTTATATATTTTTTTATTTTATTTTGAAATATAAATTTTATACAATATCAATGTTTTTTCGAGCGACTGCTTTTAACTTACCGACGCTCTGGGAGTCACAGCTTTCATTAGACAGCAGGCGACACAGCCGGCTTTTTCTAAAACGAAGCTGGACGCTTTCCAGATATACTCCGAAAAAACGCCAGAGCAACCCAACACAACACCTAAATCACGATTTCTAAAAAAATGTTTGAAAAATTTTCTAAAAAATAATTTAGACTGGAAAAAATTTCAGGGAAGCATAACTGGCTATCGATACAATAAATTTTATTATTGTATAGAATTTATTGTTAATTTTAATTTTTCAAACAAAAAACACAATTTAGCAATGGACTTATAATAGACAAAAAATTTTACTTTGTGAAAAGGAATATAAAAACATTTGAAAATTTAAATTTAAGCAAATAAATCAATAAATTTGCTAAAACAGTTTGCTGGAAATTAGATAATATTTACATCTAAGTAAGTTAATTTACCTGCAACAAGTATCCAGAAAGCTCCTTGAGCTCTGTCCACGTCGATTGCAGTGCCTTTTGTGCTAATACCTTCCTTGTATATACAACGGTTCCCTTTTTCCTGCGCCAGGTAAAATTTATAGTCCTTCATCCATTTTACAATAAAACCCTTTTCTACCAGTTGACGTATCCTGCAATAAATTCCTCAATCGTCAGAGATTTTGTTATAATAAACAAATGATTAAAAATTAAATAAGCTTTAATTTAAATAAAGTTAAATACGGTTTGCTTTAATAACTGTTGTATTTGTAAATTTAAACAGAAACCTTTCTTACTCTTCCGACAATATAAAGGTGTAAGGTGACCGCTTTTGAAGGCAGATGGAAAACCAAACTGGCAGCAGTCCACCATCCAACACTGTGACGTCACAATCGGTAGATGCTAATACCTTTAAATTTAATTAGTCGGATTTAATTCTTCCATTTTATGAGTTGAAAAAAATGTTCTCTTATAACTAATTGGCGCACTTAGTTTTGACGCACTTGGTTAAACTGCGATCTTCAGGGCTATAAGTAGCGAAATTGGAGTAGTTAAAAAATTGTTTGAATTCTAAGCTAAAGATACAAAAAAATGGTTTGATGTTGGGTTTAGGCTTACAATTAGGCATTTGTAGAGGTTTTATTAGTTTGAAATTTTCGGTTCCCTAATTTCGGTTGCAACTTACTCGTCTTCAGCTCCAACTTCCAATATTAAATATGGATTCAACTTCAACTTCAACGACCCAAAATATTAAAAAACTATTCAAAGGTAAAAGGTGTGTTTGCAATTAATGACTTTAATTATTCATTAATGACCATAATGTATTTGGAATCATCCTTGTGTAAATCCAATAATCCTTTAATTTTTATAATAGATAGTTTTTTTTCGGGGGGGGGGGGGTAGCCGGAGGTATTGGGTCAAATGGGTCAAAAACTTCATATCATCTTTTATGCAAATTTTTCAATTTAATTAGAAACAATAGTTTTATAGTAGATTTCAAAAATATTTATGGATCATAAAACAAAAATACTTGGACATAAATTATTTATAAACAACAAAGGTTAAAATACTAGTGCACAAAAATTTTTTCCATTATTAGCAAAATTATTGTTGTTAAGCAATTTTCATTTTTGATTATAATTGATGCTTCAATGAGCTTGAGAAGGTAAATTATCCATTTTTAACACTACGGAGAGCTCAAGAGCTCTATATATGACTTGTAAAATGACTAGTTTAGTTTAGACAGTTTATGATTTATATTTATGTCGAAAAAATTCACATTTGAATAAAAGAATAGTAAAAAATGAAAAACAATTTAAACAGACCTGCAGTGTATCCTTTGGTCCCAGCAATACCATGTCCGAATTTTCCTTTACAATCTTCACACCTTCTTCCATGCTGTCTACGTAAATCACACGTTTCTTTTTATCCATTTGATACCACAGACGTTTAAAAAGAGCCATTTTTGAATTCTAAAACCAAAAAACCAGGGAATGATAAAAAACACAAAAAAATTTGTTTGGTGCCAGCACACTGCAGTATCAAGTGGTCGTTTTCTACTTGAAATTGAATATCATTAGGTTTTTATGTAGCTTATATGCAGTATTAACAATTTTTACTTCAAAAAAAAAACAAACGTATTAAAGAAACTTCACCTTAATAAAAAGCGTTCTTGTATTAGTGTTTCCAACCATCACTAGTCGATGACCACTGTGCTCCACACGTCTCACCAATGCTTCTTTCGTGTTGAAGGGCAGATTTGTCTAATTTATTTATACGTGAAATTCCCCGAACAATTTACTGGCTTTTAGTAAACTTGGGTATACAGGTCTTGTTAACTAACGCTTTGAAAAATTAATTATTAAAGGAAAAAGTCATTTTTTTGTCCCAAACATTAATAATTTTTTTTTCAAAGTGTGTCAATTATTTAAAACAACTAATATTAGGAATTATTACTTTAAAACACAATTTACGTTTGCTTTCAATTTTGTGGCTTCTTACGTTTTATGATATTATAATTTTATTAAATAGTTTTATAAAACATGCAATAAAGATATTAAAAAGAAAAAAGTCAATTCGTGCTGTTCTTATTTGTTTTATAACAAAGTTCTTTGGCGAAGAAATATTTTAAGTACAAAAGGGCCTTGATGGTAAAGATTGCATAAATCGTTAAATATATTTACAAAAAAAATATAACATAACAGTTTAAATAAAAAAGTTCATTTCAAAATTTGTTTGATCCATTCATAATAAAAATTATTTAAATCTAAAAAAAGTTTAACTATGTACCGTTAGTATACTAATCGTTAAACAAACTCTCTTTTTTTCCAAACTGTGAAAATCAAATCGAGAAAAGTTTAAGTTCAAACCGCCTGGATTTATTTAAGTAAGTTTTTTTAGGTAATCTTTCGGTAATTGGGCTGTTTTTGAGTCGGATTTTTCCAAACTTTGGTGGGGAATTTACGCGCGTCACCTTGTCAACGGCGAACAGGGCTACCATATTTCCGGTAAATGTCGCCACCAGCGTCAACGCGGCCAACCACCACACAGCCAGCATAGTTCTGCAGGTCCAAGAGCGCGGCTGAATTGGTAAGCCTAAAATTGGCAGAAAGTAGGGTAATAGACTTAAATTCGGCCAGCCTTAATTTCAGCCACTGGCTGTTATTTTTACTGTGCGCATATATATTTATAAAATGAACTAAGTATAGCTGGATAGATCGTTATGTCACCTATTTAGCCATACGAAGGTCATTTCACAATTTTATGGCAAAAGTGACAGCCAGTGGCCGAAATTAAAGCCTGGCTGATTTTAAGTCAGTTACCATAACCTTAAAAATTATTTAAACAGCCATGGTTTTTTTATAAAAATTACGAAAACACAATTTTTTATATCTAAAAAGCTGTAATTATTTCAGAGTTTTTATAAATCCTATATTCTAAAAATTATTTTGAAATCCGATAAATATTTTTATCTTGAGTCACATAGAACAAACTATGTGTTCGTTTGCTTTGTCGACCGTTTTTGGGTTGTAGTGATGTTTTAATGTTGTTTGTTTATTTAAAAAATATATAGTTTAAATTGAATTTAATTGAATTTAATTGAAATACAAACCTTGTTGAACAAAAACAGAAAAGAACACCCAAATTGCACCCCAAATTGAATATTGAACTTCATGTGCTTCAACCAAAGCTAGAGTTAAAGCCTTAAATATTCCACCAGAAACCACGATACAGACTGCAATTAGAGCCCAGACCTAAAAATATTATTAAAAAACCATATTCAAAACATAAATTGCAATTGGGTTTATATGTATAGCATTTTAATATTTTTACTGCAAATATATTTTATAGGAGTTTAATAAATGTACAGCATTTTATGTTTTTGTAAATGAATATAGTAACATATCAAAATGGACACCCACTTGCCAACTGAACGGTCGGGTAACGATGAGGAATGTGTTGTCGATAAACCGATCGGGCGATCGGATCAGCATCCCAGTGTCGCTGGACATGAATGGAAAAGAATAGTCGACCACTGCGTGTCTATCGTACCGTACGATAACCGCACCGGCTAATATATCCGCTTCCTACAAATCAATATACTATATAATCTATAAATCAATAGAAATTTAATATTTTAAACTACTAAAAAACCTCTAATGATATTCAAATAGCATATTGCACACTAAATCCCAATCGAGGAAGAACCGCAAAACGATATTTAAAGACCTTTATTGATTTCTTTCAAAAAAATTATGAAGATTTTTTTGGAATTATTAATTGTCGCTCAGCGTTCACGAACTAAAGTGATTCTTATTGATTTTTATATTTTGAATTCTTTTTTTTTAATTTTTGAGGCTTTTATCTGACAACAACGTTAAAACATATAAGGGATTTGGGTAAACGTACTAATTTAAAAAAAATAATTAATTATGTTTTTAAATTCGTTCAGTCTTTATTTAAATTATAAACATAATAATCCCAAAAAACAAAATTTTACAAAAAAAAAATTTACAAAAAAAAATTTTACAAAAAAAAAAATAAAAAAATTGTAATAAATGTCTAATTAATTTATTTTAAAACTTAGTAATAATTATAGTTTTTAGCTTGATAGTGCATGTAACGTATATAGGGCGAGAGCATTGTTGCTTTTTAACTTACCCTTCTTTCTAACATGCCCACCATACCAGTCCATGAACCATTTTTATTTTCACCCCATTGACCATCAGGTGGTTTTATTAATTCGTATCTAAATGAAATAAGCAATTAAACCGGTTTTGATTTTTAAAGCGAAAAGTGCATATAAAACTCCAAACAAAGACGCGCCAAGGTTCCTCAGTCTGAAACTTTGCTGCTGTATTGTTGTAACCGTTTAAATATTCGGCCAGCCACTGCCTTATACACAAAGACGCCAGAGGACGCATTTCGTGTTTGAAAAAAAGGCTAAAAAAATTTAGTTTTTGTAAAGTCACTTTTGGACGTACTTTAACACACAACTATGCCCATAGAATCAAAGACACCATCAAAAACAAATAGCAAAGCTAACCTAAATTAAGCTTTAAAATAGTAAATTCTGTCTGCGAAGTAAACTTAATAAATTCCCTTAAAATCGACAGTTGAAGATTTTTTTGATAAAATTTACCAGAAAAGAAGCTAACACAACTAAAAAAAGTTAAGAACCTAATAAAAGTAGAGCAAAATTTTCTTTTACAACAAGGTAACTACTAACTACCTACCAGTCTTCAATTCGGCATAACTCGCTGTTTTGCCATGCGCAAAGTTGTATAATGAGTTACGTTTGGTTAGATAGATTTTCATGTACTGATCTTGATGTATTTAGTTTATTCACATAATTTTTCGTTCGGAGAACACTATAGTCAATGGCTGAATTTAAGGAATCTACTTTTTTTTAATAAGCTTACGTTATTTCCAATCTTTCGCCCAATTCTCTTAAAATCTCCATCACAATGCCAGGACCAACACCGTTATTTGCTTCTCGTGCTTCTGGAGACATGTTCAAATAATTGACGTAAGGAGGCTCCTAAACTATGTGAATTTCAAACACATATAAAGTCATGTGTATAAAGTCATGTATATTTGCTGCGATTAATTTTTCAAAAACAGGCAAACATACGGCAAAACACATTCAATAACGCATTTGCGTTTAATTGTATTTAATATTCGTAAGATTTCGTTGGTATATATAGGTCTATAAATTAGGCCAAAAAAAACCTAACTGAGCAATAATGTCTAAAAAACTTTAAACCTTAAGATGACTATAGCAAACCATAAATCTACTAACAGGAATAAAATTTTTAGGTGTTAAAACTAATTTTCATTATAATTAACACAGCGATACTGATCTAAACAAATTTTAAACTAATTAAAGTATCATCATTCTCATCATCATCATCATCATCATCATCATCATCATCATCATCATCATCATCATCATCATCATCATCATCATCATTATCAATGTTTGTGTAAAATGAATTCAATCGGTTACTTCTAAGGCCACAACTTTCAGAATTTTCCCTTTCATCTCTTGTTTCGTAATATTTTCAGCTGTCAAATTGCGTTTTTCGGAAACAAAAGTTTTAATAACATCATCATCCAACTCAGAATCCGTCACTAAAATTAACAGTATTAAAAATATTTAAATGTTATTCTTAATTTCCTTTTTGTTGTGAAAATTGAACAAATAATGTTTTATAAAGTTTATAAAGACATTTGTGCAAACTGCGGATTATCCGTTTTTTCTTTGTGATTTTAGGGTTTAGTCATTGATAATGTAAAAGACAATTTTAATTAGCTACGCTATTTAGTAGCATATTGCACAAACACCTTGTAAGTTAAACCTAAAAAACAGAGTTTTATGATAGCCATCACAGTAATTTAAAACAAAAAAAAACTTCGGATAAATTTAAAAAAGATTATATTTACATTTTTTTTTCTAAATTTAGACGTGTAGTTCTTCTTTCTAGAACTTGCGTTTTGGATTTGCCAGGAAGTGGGGCTGACAGATCTATCGCTTTAACAGTATCAGGGAGTAAAACTAATATGTCTTTTTCTTTAATTGTGTCAGGCGCATACCCATTAGTCCTCCGATCGTTGGCATGTCGATGGTGAGGGACTTGTTCTTCAGCACGTCCGTCAGATTGAACCCGTCATCCCCTTCCATTTGAACGGGGGTCGTGGTTCCTAGGTTGGGTGGCTGCGTGCTACCGGTCTGGGCGTAGAAGCGGCCCTCCCCGCGCGCAGCCCGCGGATACAACGCAAGCAAAATCAGCACGCGGGCTATTAAGTCCCCGTGGCGCAGGAGACCCAACAAGAGCATAACCTAAATTTGGATTTTTTTTCGATTTGTAAAAAATCGTAAAAACACACTAAAAGCATAAGACAAAATGAGGTTTTAGACAGTAAATACTTTTAAAATAAATCATTGCAAAAAATTTACTTTTGAATAATGTTTTTGCATATATAAAATTGAAATATTAAATATTTTTTGTTTTGTAGCGCTGGTAAATTTGAAACGACATAACATATATTGCACCTAAAAAAAACTAGAGCAATAATTTTAGGTTCAAAAGCAGTACCTGTCGATAAGTCACCACCAACAGTTGTAGTAAAATCATTTTTAAATTTAAATAACAGTGGTTACATAGCATAGGGTGGGCACTTGGGCTTAAAACACGCAATTAAGCAAGAAGTAAAAAATATGTTTACCATTCAGAAAGATTTTATCAACCCTGCGTATGTAGGTTTATTAATTGAAAAAGCTCCGTATTGAATTAAAAACCACACCTGATATCCTTAAAACAAATAACTGGTGCAACAATTGAGCGAAACTAAATACAAATAACCATACTGGTTCGCTTCTTGAAAACCCATGAACAAGAAATATGGTATATTCAAAAAAGTATTAAAAAAATATTATTTAAAAAGATATTGTTTAAATAATGTTAATTTTAGATCAGAAACCTTAGCAAAAACATACTTCTTGCACAATTTTAATTATTAGCAAGTTTTATTTTTAAGATTTTTATTTAAAAAATCTAAAAAATGTTTAATAACAAACCTTCTATTTTGCATAATTTGAAAATTTATAGTTTGTTTACCTTAAAATGTGATGTCCATAGTTTTTAAATATAAGAAGTTAAAAATAGCACTAGTGATTAAACGGTTTTAAAGCTTTCAAAAAAGGGTTAAAGGTTAAAAATTCTTTTTAAATTATTCACTTTCTAATCAAAATAAAATATCATTCGTTTTTTCTGTATTTTTCTTCACTGAAATTTAACTTTTCAGATTGATGTTTTAGTTAAAATGGAAATATATTGATTTTAGGTCAAATTTCTGTTTTTCTTTCATTGCTGCGTCGTCTGGCTCAGCAGAAATAGCCGTTCTTTGCTTTATAGATTTTTATTACATCATTTTTTATTAATAATAAACCAGTTATTAAAAAATGTAGCTAAGCTCAGCTTATATTAAATTTAAACATGTTCTTTAAAAAATTAGTCTCTGTCAAACTTAAACTCTAAAAAATCACATATCACATATAACACCATAATCTGCGAATACTACCACTAATAATAGCAAAAATAAAAATATCATTTGGCTTGTTTACTGTTAAAATTAAAATTAAATTAAAAATATTTCTAACACTTGTTACAATAAATAAACGCACAGAAAACGTCAAAATCATAAAAATTTATAACAAAAATATTTAATGTACATTTTATTAGAAAAAATAGAAAGCTAAAACAATAAAATTTACCGAATTATGGGCGCAGTGAATGGTAGTTATCCGTTTGCACATCAGAACTATGAAAAATCCATTAATCTATAGCACTAGTTACATCTTTTGTATTGCATATTTGAATTGTATTTTTTATAAGACGGACAACGAACGCAATTCACACTTTAAACTGAGTTTGTATGTACCGAAACCTAAAAACGTAACCGGGCCGGTAACTTAAATATGGGCTTGAGTTAATGGTACCATTTGTCAAAAGGGGCCCCATTATAACTTGATGGGTCCCTTAGATAATGAGCCCCATTTCTTCTGTAACTCAAACAAAAATAAAGCTTCCATTATCTAAGGGACCCTATTATGCTTTAATGGGTCCCATTATTTCAGTTTTTTTGAATGACACGCGCTTGTATTTCCTATTTTAAACCTTTTTTTCTTCCAAATGGTTGATATTTAAAAAACACAAAATTCGTGCCCCAAAATTAATGAATTCGAATTTTGGTACACTTTTAAAAGTAATAAATTTACTTTTTTTATCACTTTTATCTTTAAAATTTTTTCGTTGTTGATGAAAAAACCAGCAAGACTTGGATCATTATAATTTCTAAAAAATAAATACTTAAATTTTGTAAACATAAAATTGTTGCAGTTAATCGTGATTTTTTCTAGAGCTCCGAGCTCCGAAGCCCCACCATATTTTTATGCTAGTTTCATAAATAATTTGATAATAATATCATAGAATATAACCGCTAAAAATGCTTTTAAAAATAGAGTAGCAAACGGGGTGATTTCCTCCGAGGAGTATCTTTAGACAGAAAAAAATGTGGGTTATAGTCCGAGTTGGACGTATGTGGAGTGTAATCTTCTATTTTCAGAGGGGATGAAAATTTAAAAAATCATGCCTACAGCATTGTTTGACCGTTACTAAATCGGCATTTTTTAAACTATAAGGTTGTAATTGTATGAGTTAAAAAAAATACTCATAAATATAAACAAAATGGCGATTTCGCGATGGTCACAGAATGCTGCGAACATGATTTTTTGGAGATTATTTGTCATTTTCTCCGACCATGAAAAAGCTACAACTGGGTTGTGTAATTGTTTCACTAAATAAAAAATATTATCATTATATGGTCTACAATTTTTATTTTGTAAGCAATTGCAGGTTCTAATTTTTTACTGTCCACATTTATGTCCAACTCACACTTTCTGTCTAAAAAAGTATTCCCGGCAGAAAATCGCCCCGTTTCCTGCTCTATTTCTAGAACATTTTTGATGGATAGTCCACCACTTTTTATGTTTAGTCTTAAACTTAAATAATTAGAGTTTCAGCTATACGCAATGACATAACTTTCAAATAGCGTTCAATTGTTTATAATATTAAAAAAATGGAATCATATAAATTTGATTTTTGATTTAAACTACATATTATGGGTGATTTCGTGATTTATTATGGCACGTTTTGCAAAGCGTGGCGTTCAAGTTACAGACTTTTAACGAAATAATAGATACGTGGTATACCAATCATATCAAGGCTTTAGCACAAAACTACCTGCGCTTGTTTGCAACTGAGTAAATTCATCAATATTAGCTGTTAAAAGCCCTGCTACTAAATGAACAGTTTGACTATCATTTTGGAAACGTTGTCCACTTTTTTAATGGCGCATTCTGATTTTCAGCCAGCTAGTCGTAATTTTAAGAGCGCTGAAAAATCTAAAAAAACATCGTGATGAAGTTTAGGTTGATTTTTTTGTCTTGTTCATGCTTAGGAAAACAAAAAAAAGTTTAAAATTGATTAGTACTAAATAAAATAAGCGTTTCTGCTTAGTTTAATTGTTTTTAAAAAACTATTTTTCAGCGCACTTAAAAATTAGCGCGCTGAAAATTCTGCTTTTCTAATATTGCAAAAAAGGAACAAGGCGCAAAATAGTACAATGCTATTGACAATGAAACTTTGCTTCGTATTTCGTATCGTTTGATGTAAACGGTCTTCCCAAATAAGATCACAAACAAAAATAAACGTACGTAGTCTTTTTAAATCGAAAATTAAGAAAAACATACTGCTTATAATTATAATATTTCAATGAATTTTTTTCCGGATTATTACGTTTTGTCTGTTTTATTAATCAAATCAATTATAAAAATGATATCAGTCATTTTTAGCGTAAAATAGTAGCACCAACGTCTTATTCGATAGGGTCCATTAAAATTAAGTCGAGGTGTGGGGTAACCTTAAACTTGGGGCTTATCTCTATTTTCAATGGGGTTCCATTATGTTTGAGTTACACCTTGATTTTAATGATACGAGATAAGCCAATT
>JASAMX010014460.1:0-18382 GCA_030248175.1 Microlaimidae sp. YZB2_3 | reverse complement strand
TGTTGATCTACTTCGTTCAGTTACGTATACCTTGAAGGTGCGGTACAGAGTCAAACTTTTTGTTTTCAATTTTAATGATTTTTTTGTAAAAACCTAACTTCTTCGCCCAATTGACCACAAAATTTTTTAGTCAGAATATCTTCAATGAATCAGGAGATATGACCTTTTTTAATAAATTGGCGTTTTTTTTCGATGATTATAAATTTAAAATTACTGCTCAAAGGGTATGAAAAAATTTAAATTATCATTGATGCACTAGAAAAAGCAGACAATTTTTTTATACCTAAGATTTCTAAAATTTAAATTTTATTTGTTAAAATATTCTCCGTACAAAAATTTTCGATTTTTTGGCTATTTGATTAAATGTCGGAGCAACTTTAATAGTGATTTCGGTCGAGCATTTTTAACAATAAAAAAGTTTTGTGCGGTTAAGAAATAGACCACTTAACATCATTACACTATCTTTATTAACATTAAAATTCTTACACTATTATTTCAAACGATTTAATAGGTCATTTTCAAGAATTTTTTAAAACGGATAACAAACCACTGAAATCCTGCTAAAAAAAAGTTTCTTTTATCACTTTAACAAAACAAAACATATCATTTTTATATGTTTGAGAAAACTCTTAAACCTGTACAAATAGCAATAAAAATGCTTTAAGGATCGACCAGGAAAAATGGGCGATTTTTACCCGAGCGTATGTTGAGGCAAATGATATTGGACCAATACGAGGAGGACGTATGTGGACTGTAGTATATTAACGTCTGGCATGTGCAGTTGCTAACGAAATAAAACATGTAGACCAAATAATAATAAATTTAATTAGGTTCAACAAATAACCCAGTGCAACCATTTTCTATGGACACTGGTGTGTTTTTTCGCACAAACATATAGCAAACTCTGCTTTAGATAAAAACGGTCTTTATACCAATGATTTTCTTTAGATTAAAAAGTTGCTTGCCCATATATATTGTGAAAGCTACAGTATTATAAAATATCCACTACTTGATATCTACGTCAAGAGTAGCCTATTTAGTCTCATTTGAACCGTGTCATTTTACAGTGTATTTTGGTAGCAAGTATAATCTAGTCCACAATTTAGTCTAGTTCATAGACTAATCTAGTCTAGTCCACAGTTTAGTCTAGACTATTCAACAATCTAGTTTAGTTTTTTTATAAAGTACATCTAGCCTTTTTAGCATCCCGGCGGAGCGGATCTGGTGACAAAATATGCAGGTCAGGATGCTACTACCGCCTTCGAAAACGCTAGTCACTCCGACGACGCCTCGGAAATGACCGACGATTATATCATCGGACGAATCGGAAACCCGGTAAAATTTGCAGAAAGCTCGAGTTAATAGTTGCAATACATTATCTAAAACACAATTAGTGAAATTATTAGTGAAATGTCCGTAACTTTTATAAAACAGCACCCAGGAGTAACAATTTTCCCAAAAACCATCTGCAATCTGTATAATTCATTAATATTATATTATTCCACGCACAATTATTTTCCTATTAGACGCGTTTCAATTAAGACTGGTTCACAAATGTAAGTGACAATTGACAACGCGTTCCGCGCGAAATTACTAACGTTGTTCGCTGCTCTGTGAACGTGTTTGCACTTGCCACTTCGGATACATTTGCCTTTATTTTTATTTTAAATCATTTCGCTTAAATATATATTTTGTTTTTCCACTAAGTATTAGAAATAACTTACATCGTCCAAAAACGTCGTAACATCCAGAACTTTTCCTTTATAAATAATCCAACAAGACTTCGCGGTGTTATGTTTGGCTACTTCTTCTCGAGAGATTCCTTCTATTTCATTTTCATTCTTGTTCATATCTTCCTATGTAAATCATTTTATTTATACTTTGGCTTAAAATTTAAGCTAATAATTTTTACAGAGATAAAAGCGAAATACGCGTTGTTAAAAATCAGTTATAGACTGGCAGTTATTATAGATAATCTATAATCAGTTATTATAGAATATCACGTCAAGATTTTAAGGACCCTCAAAATTTCATAAAGTATTGGTGATCACGTCATATATGTTTTGCTCTGTGGTAATGGTTGTGGGAGAAGCTGTTAGAATCACTTTTAGCCAATAAGTGCTTGGGAAAAATGGTTATTCAATGGATGAAAGATTTTCATTTTTTCCAAGCCCTTATGGCTAATAATGATTCTATAAAATCATGACTCTGTGAAGATCTTTAACATTGAACAATTTCCTTTTAAATAGAAGGGTTTTTACTATCGTGATAAAGAAATTTTTTAAATGAATCTGATTGTTTTTCGTGGAAAATAATGACTCTGCGCCAGCATATACTTTAAAATATGTTTTAACCAGAATTAGCAAAAAAACCTATAATCTTGACAATTTACGTTATCACTGGTATACACTCTATACACCTTAGTATTGGTTTCATAATTTTTTGTGTTAAAAATAGACAGAATTTCACTAATAATTTCACTAATTGTGTTTTAGATAATGTATTGCAACTATTAACTCGAGCTTTCTGCAAATTTTACCGGGTTTCCGATTCGTCCGATGATATAATCGTCGGTCATTTCCGAGGCGTCGTCGGAGTGACTAGCGTTTTCGAAGGCGGTAGTAGCATCCTGACCTGCATATTTTGTCACCAGATCCGCTCCGCCGGGATGCTAAAAAGGCTAGATGTACTTTATAAAAAAACTAAACTAGATTGTTGAATAGTCTAGACTAAACTGTGGACTAGACTAGATTAGTCTATGAACTAGACTAAATTGTGGACTAGATTAGACTGTGTACTAAAATACACTGTAAACTAGACTAGACTTTTAACTAGACTAAATAGGCTACTCTTGACGTAGATATCAAGTAGTGGATATTTTATAATACTGTAGCTTTCACAATGTATATGGGCAAGCAACTGTTTTAATCTAAAGAAAATCATTGGTATAAAGACCGTTTTTATCTAAAGCAGAGTTTGCTATATGTTTGTGCGAAAAACACACCAGTGTTCATAGAAAATGGTTGCACTGGGTTATTTGTTGAACCTAATTAAATTTATTATTATTTGGTCTACATGTTTTATTTCGTTAGCAACTGCACATGCCAGACGTTAATATACTACAGTCCACATACGTCCTCCTCGTATTGGTCCACATCATTTGCCTCAACATACGCTCGGGTAAAAATCGCCCATTTTTCCTGGTCTATCTTTAAAGCATTTTTATTGCTATTTAAACAGGTTTAAGAGTTTTTTTTTTCAAACATATAAAAATGATATGTTTTGTTTTGTTAAAGTGATAAAAGAAACTTTTTTTAGCAGGATTTCAGTGGTTTGTTATCCGTTTTAAAAAATTCTTGAAAATGACCTATTAAATCGTTTGAAATAATAGTGTAATAATTTTAATGTTAATAAAGATAGTGTAATGATGTTAAGTGGTCTATTTCTTAACCGCACAAAACTTTTTTATTGTTAAATGCTTGACCGAAATCACGATTAAGCTTGCTCCGACATTTAATCAAATAGCCAAAAAATCGAAAATTTTTGTACGGAGAATATTTCAACAAATAAAATTTAAATTTTAGAAATCGAGGTATAAAAAAATTGTCTGCTTTTTCTAGTGCATCAATGATAATTTAAATTTTCATACCCTTTGAGCAAATTTTAAATTCATAATCATCGAAAAAAAACGCCAATTTATTAAGGTCATATCTCCTGATTCATTGAAGATATTCTGACGAAAAAATTTTGTGGTCAATTGGGCGAAGAAGTTAGGTTTTTACAAAAAAATCGTTAAAATCGAAGACAAAAAGTTTGACTCTGTACCGCACCTTTAATTGAAAAATAGACTAAAAAATGAATTCTATGAGGGTAAAATAACTAGGTGGTAAAGTAACCACTCGTTCTTTGAGAAAATATTACGTGAAACACCTGACACAACTTAATAATAATTGGTTAAGTAATCTATGAAAATTTTTTTTATTATTTTTATTCTTGCGCGTTCATTCTTTATTTCTTCCTGACGGCGAGCGGTTACGCCATTAATTTCAGCGTGAAGGATTTTAAATTTAATGCTAATTGTTTGCAGAAAATAAAAAAAATCACATCCGCTCATCCGTAACAAATCCCTCTTTTTTAAAATTTATATGTAAATCATTTTCGTTCTAAGAGTCGTCGCATTTAGGGCATCTTATTTGTTCCCAAGTTATATAGAGGATGATCAAAAGTAGGTATTTTCCGAAGCTACGTAATGGAAGTACAGTACCATTGGTACCAGTACCGTTGGTGATGATGTTTCAAAAATATTACGTCTTATAAATATCAAGAATGCATAAGAGTAGAGAATGACCAACTGTGTTTTAAACAATATTGGTCTTTTTTGTGTTAATTCTATGTTATGCAACCCACATGTTGATGTTTTATCATGTAGAAATAAAAATTTGGGAACGCAAAACTCCTAAATGAAATTTTTCCAAATAATACTTTGTCGAATAATTCAGATTAGTCAAAATATTCCACGTTTAACATATAAAATCGTATGCGTACGTCATTTGCAACAAAAAAAAACTAGAATATTTTGACAACCCTACGTGGAAAAAACCTTATCTGGGTATTTTTATTTTTACGTTCAGTTATTTTGCAGTTCAAAGCTTATAAAGTAAAAAATTGTATACGCAAGATGCATACATGATACTTTTCTCATAAATATTTTCAAATAATTCAAATTATTATTAATATTTGACAACATTACGTAAAAAAACCTCATCAAAGAGTTTTACGTTCGCATTTTTTTCCTTGCAAATCCGCGGTTAACATGTAGAATAATCTAGAGTATTACGTAGAAACATTATCATGTAGATTATTCCACGAACTGTAGATTATTCCACAGGTCGCATAATGTAGATTTGTTTGCATGATAAAAAAATTTACAGTGTGGAATAATCTACCAATAATTTAAACAATTGTTTTTCACATAGTCGGACACTTTCTACTTTTATGCATTCTTGTAAATACCACTTATAACATAAAGTTGGCAAGTGATGGTTTAACGCAGAACTTAAGTCAATTGTTCCCAGTCTCAATCGCCCATTTTTTAGTCAAAAAGCTAAAAATAGCAAAATGTTTCGCGTTTTTTTTAAAACTTGATTTATTCGGCTTGATGTTTCTCAACGTTACACTTGAACTTTCCCCTCTCCCCATAACTTTCCCCCTTCTCATTTTCACTTTTATTAAACTTCAAAAAATAACTAAAGTGAAATGTTGTGTTTTTTTTCAAAATTCGTACAAAACGTAGTATAGTTCCAAAAATGCGCTTAGAATAAAGAAAAAAAAATATTTCAAGCTGAAATCAGCTTAAAATGGCTCATTTAAAGTAGTTAGCTTCGGAGCTTTCTTCGGTTAGAGAGCAGAAACATCAGTAATTATAAAAAAAAAGATAAAGTTATAGAAAGTAAAAGGAGAAAAATAGTCTGAAGCACATCAGAAATAAAAAAAATTGTTTTTTTTAATTACAATTAAAAAAAAAACGATTTAGGTTCGATGTAGCCTAGGGAACTTGGAGCTGGAACTTGGAGCCAAAAATAGAAAACTTGGAGCCGTAAGTGGGGAACTTAGAGCCAAAAATAGGGAACTTGGAGCCGTAAGTGGGGAACTTGGAGCCAAAAATAGGGAACTTGGAGCCGTAAGTAGGGAACTTGGAGCCAAAAATAGGGAACTTGGAGCCGTAAGTGGGGAACTTGGAGCCTTAAGTTGAGAACTTGGAGCCAAAAATAAAAATTGCTAAAACGTGTACCTAAGCTTAAACAAAACCTAAATTTAAGCTTAAACCATTTTTTTCTGAAAGGCTCCAAATTCCCATTGCTCGTGGCACCAAGTTTCCAAAAATTTCCGATGACTCCAAGTTCCCTGCTTGTGGCTCTAAAGACCCCGTACCAAAAAAAACTTACGTCTTCGATGAAATTTGTGACGTCCAGCACTTTTCCGTCCAACACTATCCAACAGTCACTTTCCGAATTATGTTGTGCGACTTCTTCCCACGTGTAAACTTTAGTCTTACCCGGTCCCGGCGCCATTAATTCTTTCAAATATTATTGATCGATTATTAGAAATTAATAATTTTTACGCATAAATAATGCTATAAAAAAGCCAACCGATCATAATCGGTTTGATAATATCTTGTAGAATAATTCCAAGTCGTGCGTTAGAAAAATAATAATTCTAATAAATAGTTTGCCCTTTAGAACTCTTCAAAGCAACTCTACCACCACAAACTTTCCGATCAGTTGGTCCAGTTTATGATATAAGGAAAATTCAGAAACTTTTGACTTCAGGTTCAGTAAGTTATACACGGTATGTGTTATAATTAATCGCAAAAATTAAACAATATTCTGTTGATAATGCTGTTGTAGTAGTTTTCTAAATTTATATGTTTAAACTTCAGTCAAAATATTGTTGCAAAATTAAGAGAAAGACTTTAAAACACCAAGAAAAACTTGATATATTGACATTGACAGCATCGCTGACAAAGTTGGTTGGTCAATTTTTTTCCTGGGGAGAAGGTAGATAGATATACTTATATGGTTGAAGAATAAAAAACTGTTTTAATGAAGAGTTATAGAGAGGAATGCGACTAATATTAATGAAAATTTGAGAACTAGAAAATCTCTTTTTTTGCCTTATTAAAACTTTCGGATTAACCCTTAGGGGTTTTTTCGTCATAAAATTAATGCAAATCCGCAAAAGGAATTCCGCGCCACCGCTGCTCAGTGTTAAACTTTACGCGGACCGGAAGCGAAACGCGGAGTTTAACACTTAGCAGCACTGGCGTGGAATCCCTTCTGCGGATTTGCAACGCAAAGAATCCAAAAGGGTTAATATAAAAACGGCATCGATTAAAAGCATAAATCGACAATCACATATATTTACTATTTAGCAGTTGAACTAAGAGCACTTTATTTCGAGTTATTACAACTTTATTAAAATGCGAATCCGAAAGTTTGAAGTTTTTGAGGATTTTTTTAAAAACTCCTATCCAGTCAGTAGACAAAAAAAAACATTAAAAAACAAGTTTTTATTCAAGAACACACAAATAAATAAAATATTATGAGGATAAAGTTTAAGGTTTTAATTAGGTGATTAGGAAAACTAAGCTTTACTGTCCATTTGGGTTGTTCATCAGAATTTTTTATGACGCATTTTATAATATGTCTGGTTTTGCAGAATTACCAACATTAAACATTAACAAAAACACAAAATTTTTAAATAATTTATAAAAATTTTAATAAGACTGTAATGTTGGGTATTTTTCTCAGAAAATAATGTATTTACTTGACGTATTGAAACCACGACGGGCTTTCTCATCAGAAGAATGATTTTTCTATAACAAAAATAGAATAAACAAATTCAAATATAAATATTTTAAAAAATATGGGAATAAAACGTATACGGTTATATAACGCAAACTTTTCGACTATTATTTAAAACATTTCAAACAAGCATGATAATAAAAAACATTTTTGGTAAAAACATAACAGTAATTAAAACGCAGTTTAATAAATAAAAAAAGCTTTTGTAAATGATAGAAAGAAGAACAGGAAACAATTTTATAAAAATTTATTCCTTAGTAAAATTTAGAAAATTTTGCCGGTTCAGTTAAAAAAATTGTCATTATAGACAATGCCTATTTGTGAAGAAGTATGGACAAATTCAATCGCAAGCGCCTTTTCACTTTATTGCTTTTGCGAATACAGAGAGCACTATTTATTCAATGAATTTTTTAAAAAATTTTCCTCTGCATAGAATTTAAGAATGTGACGTGGAATTTTCAAAACTAGTTTTTTTACACAAGTTAAAATTTATACAATGTTAAATAAAACACGCGGAAAAATTTAAACATAAATCACAAAACTTTTTTTAATTTAATTTATTTTAAATAATTAGCACTTTTTTGTTTGTAACAAAAAAATCGGGAAGCAACGCAGTTTCGCTTGCTTTTTGAAGAAAATAATCAGGGTGTTTTTTAAACCCAGAATAGTCTATCTTTAGTTTCATTGAATTCCTCTTGAAAAGATAAATTTTGTATAACTATGGTTTTTTATATGCTGTGTTTCTTTTTGTTTATAACTTAATTTTATTTAATTCTGATAATAATTATGTTTAGAAATTTAATAATTTTATCATTACATTCCATAGGCAATTTATAAGAAATACTGAAGCTTAATCTCAATATTTGCAGTAATCAGTGGATTATTTAACAAAAAAAAGCAACGAAAATCTTTTCAGCAAAAGCTATTTAATATTAAAAATTAAATATCGTAAATACAAGGTTTTCTGAGCCTTAAGTAGGAATCCTAAAATTTTAGGAAAATTTTGTAAAATTAAAGCGAAATTTCAAAAATTAGTTAGGGTCTAATTTTGGGCTGGGGTTCGTGTATAGCTTACGAATTTTTAACTTTTAGCTCAATTTGTTTATTTTTTGGGTCTCTCGGTACCTAACGGTTCAGCTGAATTTCCGTCTTGCTGTTAAATATTGTTAAAAACCGGAATGAAATATTTTTTTCGTTTTAATATAAAAAATTTATCCAACTTGCGAGGTGGATAAAGTCATAGCTGCTTTCTTTTTTTAGCGCTAATGGTAAAAGTTTTCGCCATTCCAAATCCTATTTTGCAAGTTTTAGTTATTATAAGGCTTTTTTTTAAATCTACAAAAATTTTGAACTTCACGAGTAGAAAAACACGCAAAATTCAAATTCATCTTATTTTTTTATTTTTTTTCCTTTTTTCTTTTTTTCTTCTTTTAATAAATTTTGATTTAATGAACCATTGAACAAATTAAATGTAATTCCTCTGTAGTCGGAGAGGGAATGGCTCTAAATTTCTTCTGCCCTAAGCATGCCATCCTAAATTCAGTGTTTTAAATTTATAAAAATTAAAACAAAGTCTATTGATTTTTCTATTTTATTAAATAATTTAAATTTACGCATATAAAAGCCGATTTTTTAAAATAACACCCGATCTTAAAACGGTCTCAATTGTATTTGTTTTGTTTTTTGATGGCAAAATGTTCCATGTTGTCGCATTGGAAAAAAACCCCAAAGAATAAACATTAAAATGAATAGGTAAACACTTAAAAAAACGTTAATTGAATTCTTCTTAAAAAATTACTTAAAATAAAAGTTATAGGAAGTCTGCATTGAACTATATAATAAACATAAAGTATAACATATGCTATTGTTTTTAATGTTAAAAATTATCATAATGCCTGTATCGATTATTATATAAGAACTTGAATATATCCAAATTATAGAAAATGCAGCAAATTGACCAATTTAGTTGGTATTATCAAGAATATATAACACAAGAGAATGTCCGACTGTACACTAAAGTTTTGACCAAAATTTTGCGAGAAAAGTCGCATTTTCGAATTCGTGTGCGACTTTTTCCACAAAAATCCGCCATTCCCGCGCTGCAAAACAGTATTTGTTTTCTAGCAGTGGGACTGCGACTTTTTTTGCAGTCTATACTGCTTTATTCGTACTGCGATTACTTTTGAACTGCGAGTCTGGCTGCACAACAAAAAATACAAACGCTGGTAGTCATTTTCAATTGAATAAAACACTTCGAAACTTGTTTTATTTAATTTTAAAATGTTAGAAAATTACTTTATTTCATCAAAACTAAAACGTTTTAGCATCTTAAGGTAAAAAAACGACTTTTACTCATTTAAACACAAACTTTTCGCTCTGCTTTGTTTCTATTTTTTTGTTGTGCAGCCAGACTCGCAGTGCAAAAATAATCGCAGTGCGAATAAAGCAGAGAGTGCGAAAAAAGTCGCAGTCCCCACTGCAAGAAAACTAACACTGTGTTAAAAATCGCAGTGCGGGAAAACTAGCAGAAAATGGCGTATTTTCGCGAGAAAAGTCGCAATCAAATTCAAAAGTGCGACTTTTCTCGCAAAATTTTGGTCAAAATTTATAGTGTACAGACGGACATTCTCTTGTGTTATATATTCTTGCTGTTATTTAATACGTAGGATATTTTCATTTTTCGTTATGATATAGCATGTGATATACTGTGTATTATTAAAAATTAGATGTAAATTCCCAATATATATAGTAATATAGTAATTTAACAGTCAAATTTTTTACATACTACTCATGAGCAACGTTCTTTTTGAATAAAATACGGCAAATTTATTTATTTTATAAAGTTATAATTTACAAAAAAGTAATGCAATAACATTAAAAACAATATTTTTTTAGAAAATTATTAAAACCACAGGTAAAAAGCAACAAGTAAAAATAAGAAACACTTACACATGTAAATGATTGACTTTTTTACTCTAATCATAAAACAAATAAACCAAAAAAACCAATTGGAATATGCGCGTTCATGAATTGAGAAGGCCATTACACGTCCCCAATTGACCAAAGTCACGTAAAAGATATAGAGATGTGGAAAATGCGTTCACAACTGTCGAATCACCGTAATTTTTTTTTAAAACTGCAAAAAACTACTGATCGTACCATTATTGAACACCATACAGAACGATAATCACCAGCGCGTCGACTATTCCCATGCAAATTAAACCATATCGTATGCAATTTTTCCTTGCGTGACTTTAGTCAATTAGATCTTATTTGAACACTCAAAGCCCTTATACAGCTTTTCCCACTCAGGAGTACCCCAATTGTGACAATTATAGTCTCTGAGCAAATTATTTATTTGCATATTTATTTTATTATAATGTTTTAAAGTTTATTTACATAACATAATCACACGTATTATATACATATACATACACGTATAATTTGGTAACATGTTATACTTATAGTTTCACAGCTTATGTTTTATTTAATGATCATATTAGTGATCTTCCTACCCTCAAATATCATGCTCCGGAGCTCTAACCATTTACAAAAAAGTTCCAGATTTTTGGAGTTCCGCCTTTCAACCCGTTCCCGTCATGGCCTTTTTCCACTCTACAACCAAGAAACATTCGTACGATAAAAGTGAATCCTTCTTCAAACGGCGGTGGTATTTTTGTATGACAAATGTCGTCCGTAAACCTAACCGCAGTAAACACTACGCATATTACCCAGGTCGTACTTCCGTCATACATAATTTTTTGTGCGCGAATAGTTCTCAGTGAGCGAGCAAATCGAAATGGTTAAGTTAAAACTATACGGTAGTAATATGCAAATTTTCGCAACATAAAATATCCTAAATAATACACTGTATCCGTGAGAAAAATTTAAATCTTACTACCGTACAGCTTTAACCATTTCAATTTTTTCGCTCATTGGGCACTACTCGTGCAAAAAAAATTATGTATGACGGAAGTACGACATAAGTCATATGAAGGTTTCGGGTTGTAACCGAGAAAAAGGCAATCTTGGGAACGGGTTAACTGAGCGATATAAAGCTGAAATATATTTTTTAATTATTTTATTTGCATTTTTTAGGATAATTGCTAGTACTTTGAATGAGTTAAAAAAATAATTTTTAAAAATTTTCAACAAAATAATTTAGAGTTTTTTAAAAATTATTTATGATAATATTGTAGTCACATTTTCGGCTCCAAGTTCCTCACTTCCGGTTTCAAGTTTCTCATTTTTGGCTTTAAGTTCCAGATCTAAGTGCTGTCAGCTCCAATAATCCTAAATCTAACTTATTTACACTCCAGCGTGCACACTAATGTCTGTATATTATACCCGGAAAGCAACAAAAGAGAATGATCGACTGTGTGTTAAGCAGTTGCCGTAATTATATCGTCAAAACTAAACAGTGTTAGTTTTTCATTTGGAAGATGCATTCAATACGACCTACGCACAAATCTACAGTTTGTTGAATAATTCAATTAAGATGTTTTTTAAATAATACTGTTAGATATTCTGTGCTTTTTTTGAATTTCAACGTGTGGATTATTCCACATGCTGATGGAGTAAATTAAATATTACAATTCTGCTGGAATAATTCTGCTGGAATAATTTACAATTTGATGAATATTGTACATAAAAGTGTTCTTGTGCAATACTGGTAAATAATATAGGAAAACAATTCTGCTGGAATAATTTACAATTTGATGAATATTGTACATAAAAGTGTTCTTGTGCAATACTGGTAAATAATATAGGAAAACAATTCTGCTGGAATAATTTACAATTTGATGAATATTGTACATAAAAGTGTTCTTGTGCAATACTGGTAAATAATATAGGAACGTTGCAAATCTAGAAACCGTCAAGATGTGGAATAATCAAAACGGTTTAATTCAAGAAAAAGCGCGGAATATTCAACAGTATTAAGTAGAAAACCTCTCATGTAGACTATCAAAAACCTGTAGATTATTCAACACATTTGAAGCTGGTTTTGTTGCGATTTTTGAAGCTGGTTTTGTTTTGATTTGAAGCGTGCCAGACGGAACAAACCAGGGTTGAACGAAACCCTGGTTGCTGGCAAAGGACAACATTCAACACATTTAGCATCGTAGCAAATACTACTACATTTAAAAATCCAAATTGTTAAATTTTTTCAATATATGTATAATTTAGCTAACTAACTAACACATCGGAAAATCTCTTACTCTCTTGCATTTTTTATCATATGCAAACAAAAGAAACGATCGCTAATCGTAGTCAGTCTCGGTAGGTTTGTATTCGATCGCTAGCCGAATTTTCTCAACAGTTCATCCGCGCTCCATCGGTTGCACAGCGGCTCTTCGCACAGGCAGACGTTCGTGTACAAGCTGCCCTCGTAAGTGTAAGCGCAGGAGTTAAAGGCTTTCGGCAGAAACGGTTGATCTCCGGAACAGCCCCGCGTCACAATGGCTTCGCGATCGCCGGAACCTAAAAATATGTTTTTTTTGCTGGTTTCATCATTATTTTTAATTTTAAGCATTGTTTGGCTGTTTCACTTGTATTAAAAAAATTACTCAAATAGTACTGAAATTTGTAAACATACTTTATATTGCCGCTATAATATTATAATACATAATTTTTTTGCCTCAATTCAATCTTACAAATCAGTTCGTAATACGTACTCACTACCATGGCGCAAAATTTCATTATAGTTAAAGTAAAAATTCATTTTATGATTTTATTCTTACACATTTTATTTATAAAAGTTATATTTTCTTTTTTTTATTTCAAAATTATGATTTAAATGGTTTTTATAAATGTGTAATTTTTTGTTCCTTAATCGAATCCTGATCCTATAGTTCCCTAACCCCATAAGTACGGCGCTTGAACCAGCCTCCGGAAGATTGGAGGCAGGTAGGAGGCAGGCAAAACTGCCTCGGAGGCAGCATGGAGACAGGGTGCGGTGGAGGCAGGTAAGAGGCAGGGTGGAAACAGGTAAAATTACCTCGAAGGCAGGTAGGAGGCAGGTGACCCTGCCTCCTATGTTGAAGCATATGGTTATGAGGCAGGTAGGAGGCAGCCAAAACTACTTCGGAGGCAGGTAGGAGGCAGAGTGGAGGCAGGTAGAAGGCAGGCAGCAAAATTTCCAATAGAGGTAGGTAGGAGGCAGGTAAAAACCGTTTTTGCTAATTCAGGCACCCCGTCCTTACCGGGCTAATCACAAATTGAGTGGAAAAAAGTTACAAGGTTTTTCAAGAAGTGTGTAGGCACTAGGCAGCCACCTTCGAATTTTTGACAAATTTTTGAAACTGGAAGTCGTAAAATTTAGATCCCTATGTTATAAAGACTAGTTTGAGAGAGGCTTAGGTTTAGGGTTATAAATTTATAAATTTTTAAGAATTTTTAATTTTGCGCAAACTTCTCCTATTTCCCTATTTTCGGCTGTAAGTCCAAGTTCCAACATTTATCGGCTCCCAGTTCTTCAAATAAGAAAAACCTAAAACACGCAGTTTTGAATTTCCAATTCCCTGTTCTCTAAGTGGTTTTATGAGCGTAATTGTTCTGCAACTTATTGAATTTTTTGGCGTAATTTGGGCATTGCACTCACAGACGCGCGAACATTATAAGTAAATAATTTTTGTTTGTAAAAGTTGTCTAAATAAAGTCTTGTTTCGGCTTACTAATGCAATAACCACATTTAAATAGATTTTTTACAAAAAAATATCGTGAAAAAAAATTAACTTTATATAATTTAGAATTTGAATATCAATTTTATTTTAGAACAAATATACAGAAATTAAAAAAATACCTATTTTCATAGATTTTAATTTGAATTCTATTGTTTAGCTTCAAACAAAAATTAATACATTCATTTTTTTATTAATCTACAACTATTGTAATTGAATAATAAATAACAAGAAATAACAGGTTAACTTTGGTAATAATCAAGCGTCATTTTTTATTTAGCAAGAAGATAAATTTAGAAGAATTTGTAACATACAAACCGGTTTCTGATTAAAACGTGTATTTTAGTTTCTTTTTTTACGTATTTTGTCGAATGCACAAAAACACAGACCCACTGCAACGGAATTGTATGCACCTAATGTATAAAATTATAAATACTTCTCAAATTGGATAAATTTTTATTCTTAAAACAATAGAAAAAATTTACCCGACTTTTACCTAGGTAAAATTGATTTATCACTCGCATCTTTCAGCACGTAAAAAAAAGCTACCCTGGGGTAACTTTTAACAGCGCGTCAGAATGGGACCCCAGGTCAAAAGCTTTTGGGTATATTATTATATGGACAATAAACGTTTTAACCTTTGTTGCTATTGCTTTATCAAGATTTTTATTTCCCCCGGGAAAATCCATTGCCCAAATTTTTTTACTATTGCTCATTATGCAAAATATACAAAAAACCATAAATTCAATTCAATTCAAAAACTCAATTCTTTTGCCTAAAGGTCCTAATTTTTCAAATAGATGGATATTGTTTCATTTTAATTGCTACTGTTATTTTATTTTGTGTTTCAAAAATTTATGTACTGAAATAATGCGTTGTGTTTTTCTATACATATACACGAACCCATAAAGATCAAATTAATTTAAAGCAGTCAAGCGCAAACAGGACGTTTAAGAAATAAGTTTTTTAATCCGCTAACACATTTTGTTCAGTAAATAGGTTAGTACTGGCAATTGATTTTAAATTAATATATAAAATTATTCTTGTTTGCAAAATAAAAATAAATAATGCAATTTAGGCAAAAGTATAGCATGTAAGCCAACAAAATAACAAAAATTAGTATAGTTACAAACGCGTACTGTTCAATTTGAGATTGAAGGATTTTAAGGAAAAAAAGTACCTTCTTCTATTTTGAGCGCGCAGCCGGAGTCACAATTCAGAATTGTTTCAGAATCGTCGGCCTGCGAGTAGATACCCGTAGTTGTGCCGCCGTAACATGTGAAATCGGCGGAAATTAAGTCCAAAACTCCGATAAGTAACAGAAAAATGGCGTTTGACAACCGATATTTTTCAATTTTCATCGATTCCGAGAAATTGACTTTTTTTTTCCTTTCAGACTATGTAGTCAAAAGATACAATGTAGCATGGCATAGAAAGCGGGAAGAGAAAAATTAGAATAAATATTAGAAATAAGAAAAAATGGAAAAAGATACACTGTTGGGCGAAGAAGCAACGTTCGGAAAATTATTTATTTTATAGGTGATGTAGCTTTTGTTAATTCGCTGTATTGAAAACGGCTTCGCGCTAAACACGCTTTTCAGTACGTTTCGTCTCCATTAATGCTTAGTTACCACGTTGGACGAATTCATTATATTCCAATTCGCTCATAACACGCGTAAGCAAAAAGCAGAATATTAAGACTGTTCGGAATTTTCGCTCCAATCGGCTTAAATTGAAAACTTTAGGTGAGCGCTCAATTTAATTTTACCTTTACCGCAAATCTCTAAAATTTACTGAAACACGAAACTGGGATCGTGAAAATGTGATTCTGTTGCCAGACAGTATGAAATGCATTCATTGTCAATTAAACACAGCGTAACATTTAAGTGGCGAAAATTGTTTGTGTTTTCTTTATTGTATGGCAAAATCGTAAATAAAAACAAACTGGTTTTTGTTCTAAAAATTTGGGCAATTCAACAAGTTTTTGATTTAAAATAGCCGATTAAATTGCCAAATTTAATCGACTATTTCAAAATAAAACACTTTAAAATCTTGACAAAAAATGTTTAATATATAAAATTTTTTTAGCGCCTAAAAATGACTAATTTTTTAGGGGCTGAAAATTACTTATTTTGTTAAAAAACGATATTGGAAAAACAAGTCACGATTTTGAGGACCCCAAAATGTCATATAGTATTCGTGATCACGTTATATATGTTTTGCTCTGTGGGAATGGTTGTGGGAGAAGCTAATAGAATCACTTTTAGCCCATTAGTGCTTGGGAAAAAATTAATCTCCAATGAATGAAAGTTATGTTTTGTTTTTTTTATAAGCACTTAGTGGCTAAAAATGATTCTATAACGTTATAACTCTGTAAACAATATTAACACTGAACAATTTCCGTTTAAATGGGAGGGTTTGGCTATCGTGAAAATGTCTGTTGCAATTGAATTTTTTTAAAAGTTATAATTAACACAATCTTACAATGTCTTCTTATGTCCTCCATACCATTTTATTAGATTAGGTACAATTTTTTGGTGCCGCGCCCACCATTATTACAGAACGTGGGTAAATTTTGAAATCAGAACCTTCTTCTTCTTTTTCTTCTTATAGTAGTAATAATCATAATATAAATAAGATTCAGGGTCGTTGGAGCTCAAGACTCTTACAACCGGAACTTGGAGCCAAAAATGAGGAACTGGGAGCCGAAAGTGTGAAAACGTATCCCTAAGCCTAAACAAGACCTAAAACTAAGCCCAAATTATTTTTTTACTTTCGGCTTCTAGTCCCTAAAATTTTCAGTCGGCTCCAAGTTTTCAACTGACAGCTGCGAAGACCACATACCAGTAATAATAATAATAATAATTATTATTATTATTATTATTATTGCTGCATATGTAACTTCTACACTAAGAGAATTAAACGTGGACAAATAGGACAGCCAAAAAACTTATGCAACTTTATTATTATTAGTATTATTATTATTATTATTAGCATTGATTTATTGATCAAAACGATAAGTTCGAAAATAAAAAAAAATCTTCTGGCCGCACAATAAAAACCTTCCAGTGACAATAAAGAAATCTGCCAAGTCTAAAAAAACAGCAGACAGCTTGCAGCTGGCTGCGGTTGGTTTGTTGTTTTTTTTTGCAACCGCTTTAGAACCATCTAACGTCAAGCGTAGAAAAATAATAAGAACGAATTTTTCTTTTGTGTTTTTAAAATTATTTAAATTATTTATCGAACTTGTGATGTTTGAGCGTCACAAGGCTGCAAGTCCTGTGGTGACGCTTTAATCGTAATTAGAGAATATAATTTCGAAACTCATTTATCATCCATCTTTTCTTCTTCTTCTGTTTTTTAATTTATTTTATGGTACCTGTAAAAGTGCCACAAGGCGGCAAGCCCTGCAGTAATGCTTTACTCATAATTGGATAAAATTTTGGAACACTTATTCATCATCAATATTCTTCTTTTTTCTCATTTTTATTTGATTTATTGATATTATTTCAGTCAATTTTTAAAAAAATTCGTAAGGCGACGGGTCAAAAAATTCAAGGCACTAAGTCAATCATAATTCCCTAATCCAAATAAAATTCTTTTTATTTTTTCTTCTTATTATTAATAATCAAACACTCAACATTTAATGCGACAGTGCCATAGAGTAAATCCAGTTATGATAGAGGCACATTAACCTGGAAAAACCTAGGAAATGTAGATAAATTTTAAAATAAATAATTAAAATAAAATCGAAAGTCCTTCTTCAATTGTAAATAAAAAATTATAAAATGTGAGTCAATGAATTATCAATTAATGGTTTTTTTAAAATTAATTACTTCTTATTCAAATACATATACACACGTTTTAAAAAATTACCTAAATATAAAGCCGGAAAAACGTCTGATATCTTTTGAGGCGTATACTTAGACAAAGAAAGGGTGCACTAGTCTGAGATATACATATTTGGATTATAAAAAATTAGAATCTGGAACCTGTTTCATAAAAACCTTTGTAATTTTTAAATTTACAAATCTCTGCCTATTTTTTGTAAAATACACGGTGAAGGTTTTTCGACTTGTAATCCAGGGAAGTATCTCCGCACAGTGCTCTGCGCTGATTGGTCACAACCACGTCATCTCCCCTCCGCTGACTGATTAATATTCCCCTGTCAGATATGATCTAACATGTAATTTACAAAAACTAGGGGGAGATTTGTAAAATGAAAATTTCCAAACGTCTTTATGAAATAGGTCCCTGGCTTGTGCAGTGGCTTAATAAATAAAAATTCTACCGTTCTGAAAATGATTTGTTTATAGGGTGAACTATAGTCTACAAAAA
>JASAMX010014459.1:0-32068 GCA_030248175.1 Microlaimidae sp. YZB2_3 | reverse complement strand
GTTTATCTATATTGTAAACTCAAAAGTTTTAACTACCACTTATTTACAAAAATTTGTTTAGTATGACAAACTTGCTTAGGTTTTTTGTTGTGTTTTTGGGGTTTTTTTATATTAACCCTAAAGGGGCCACCGGATAACACTTGATGAGTGGGAGATACAGCAAGTTATAAAAAAGGTAGGAAATTAAATTTGGTGCTAGTATTTCTAAACATTTTCTAAACATTTTTAGTTATTACTTATTTGCAATGCAAAAAATAAAAATAAAATAACCCTTTTCTGTTTCTGGTGTGATAATTTGTCATTACAATAAAAAACTATTGTACAGTTTCTTATTTCAGACCATAACGTGGATTACTAAGCAATTACCTAACGTGAATCTTCAGATGGCAAAAAAAGAATATTACAGAAAAACGCGTCAAATGCTAAATAAAAAAATAAAACTGATAAAAGTATTTCGACCAGGATTTTTTTGGCCAATCGTTTAAGTAGTACGCACTAAATTTTAGGTTGGTTCTATAAGCAGTTTAATTTTTTTTTACAAATTATCTGTACTTAGGGTATCTGACTTAATTTCGACCAGGCTTTAATTTCGGCCACCAAATTAGAGTGTTAGAAAATTAGCTTGTTTTTAAAACACAAAAGAAACAGAACAAAAGTAAGGAAAATGTTGAACAAAATATATTTATAACTTCTATTTAGTGCACAAAATTGTTAATTTTCATGTTTTCTTATTTTTTTAAGCAGTTTTCAATGCGTTTAACTTACTGCGCATTTAAAAATTCCGTTAATTTCGGCCACCCTGAAATTTAGGTGAAAAAACCTGCCGTTTTTTGCTGTTTTCAAATATCATTGTACTAAAGTATTTATAAAAAATTTTTTGCTCGTTTGACTTTTTTTTTGATGTTTTTTTAAGCCAAGAAAATTCAACAAAAAACACAGGTTATTAAAACTCCGTTTTTTTTAAGGTTTTGACATAATTATTTAGAGTGTTGCTAATAACTATAAAAGTTTGGAAACAGGAAAAATTAAGTTATATGTACCAAGAACAATACCTAAGAATAAATTTGCAACCTTTAAAAATTTTTATTGTTCGTTTTAGCAGTAGTTATAGCCAGTTTTTTCTAGTTGGCCGAAGTTAATGGCTCGCGCCTTAATTTCGGCCACTATAAAAAAACTCTAAATCTCCACTGATCTTTAAGTGTAACAGAAATTTTAAAATTTTGCACTGGAATAACAGAAATAGATTTTGATTTTGAGACCAAATCTTGGGTCGATTGGAAAAATCAGCAAAACTTATCCAAAAAATAAAAAGGTGGCCGAAATTAAGTCAGCTATCCTATATGTATTTTTTATTTAATCTAGTTTTAAGTCAAAGTGTTATTTAGAGAGCTAGATATTCTTAAGGTGGAACGATACAGTTCCAAAAATTTCACCAATTTTCCCCAAAACATGTACCCGGGGGTTTTCGGAAGTCCTGTTGACGAATCCGATCTTCGTTTTTCAATTCGACCTCCGGGGGGCCCTAGGGAGGTTGCGACCCCCTTGGAGGGCATTCTGACTATATACCGGTTTTACCTCAAAACCACCTCAAACACGTACTCGGGGTTGAATACAGTATTGAATAATAAATACTTTTTTTAATTAAAAAGTTAAAAATGAAAAAAACAACACATTTTTGAGGTTAAAAATATTGCCCAGGGGAACTCGAACTGCCAGGGGAGCTCCTGAATTCTGAGTCCGACGCTCTAACCACTCGGCTACTCCTCCGTCCGAGTTTCTTTCTTAAAAGCTAGTTTTAAACAAACGTTTTCAAAATGTAGTTTCTTGACGTCAAATCAACAAAAATATAAATGAGGGTTTAGTCATTTGATAGGAGATCGTTTGTTCCCAACATTTTAACACAGCAGTTGTACCATAATTCCAAGCCAGTTTTTAAATTTTTAACGAAATCACTTGTTTTTACCGAAATTTTTTTTTTAACGAAATCACTATCACTTGTTTTTATTTTTTATTTCAGCAATTTTAGCAATAAAACGAAATTAAAAAACTTCAATTGTAGGGATTTCGCTGAAAATTTTTGTGGGCATGTACATTTGGTGTTTCTAACTTGAGTTAAATTTTTATTACGTAATATTAACTCTGGTTCTGTTAAATGCTAAGACTTAGCTAGTTAGCTAGCTTAGCTAGCTAGTTTTGCTAAGACTTAGCTTAGGTTTTGCTTAGGCTTAATTTTTACTTAGGCTCATATGTGGGCAGGGGGGTTGGGGGTTATACCCTCCCAAAATTTCGGATTTTGCTGACATCCCCCCATAAATTTAGGGTACCCGGGGGCACCCCCCCAAAATTCGCCTCCTAGAGAAAAATTTGTAAGCGTTATAAAAGGACTAAAAAAGTTTTCCGTGCTTCGCGCGGAGTGTTTATTACCTTGTTTATGTTATATACTTCATTTTTTTCCCTATTATTCAACAAACATTAATTAAACATTATTAACCTTTTATTAACGTTTTAAACACCTGTTTTAAATGTAAAGGGATAAAAAAACCCTTAAATTTTGTAATAAACATCATCTGGAAGTAAAATTTCTAGTGTATTTTAGCGCCTTAAATTAAAAATTTTCTCCCCGGAAGGGCATTCTGTCCCTCAGACCCCCCTTCAGGGTTAGTATTTACCCCTCCCCCAGACCGTCCCCCAAATGAAATTCTGGGCACGCCACTGTTCTAGTTGTTGGGGTTAACTACAGTATTGAGTAATGAACACTTTTTTTAATTAAAAAGTGAAAAATTAAAAAAAAACACAATTTTTTGATGTTAAAACTTTGCCCACGGGTACTCGAACCAAGAGGTCCGGGATTACAGACTGACGCTCTAACCACTCGGCTACTGCTTCGTCTGGGGCTTTTCATTAAAACCTAGTTTTAAGCGAACGTTTAAAAATGTAGTTTCCCGACGTCAAATCAAAAAAAATATAATGAAAGTTTAGTCATTTTATAGGAATTAGTTTGTTCCCAACTTTTAACACAGAAGTTGTACCATAATTCCGAGCAAGTTTTTAAGTTTTTAACAAAATCTCTACTATCACTTCTTTTTAAATTTTATTTCAACAATTTTAGCAATAAAACGAAATTAAAAAACTTCAATAGTAGGGATTTCGCTGAAAATTTTTGTGGGCATGTACATTTAGTATAACCCTGGTTCTGTTAAATTGGGAAAAACTGTTTTAAAATGCCATTTTTCAACGATGCATATCTCGGCGTGGAATAGTCCACCAACAGTGTTAAGGATACCGAACTGACCCGAAAAAAATACCCTTTCTCTCAACATATAGTTTGCTTCTGTCTGTCAAGTACGGCACGAGTTATACATAAAACCCGACAGGGTGTCCTAACTGTATCGTTCCACCTTAAATGTTAATAATTTTTTAAAAAATAAGTTTTGGAAACCGCGAAAGCTTAGGTTTTAAATTTAGTTTGATTCTGTTTACGAAATTACAACAGATAAATGCTACAAGTGTTTTTTTCTGAAAACTAAAAACGATACAACAGGGGTAATTTTTTTATGTGTGGCAATTTTATAATCTACCAGTTTTTTATTACAACTAAAACAAGGTACAAAAATAATCATTTATAATATTTATGAGTACTTTTGTTTATCAGATTTGAAAGCCTGATAAAATAAAGTAAGTTCTAATGAAATTGGTTTGGTTTCAAACTAAAACTTAACATCTAGCCAAAAACTTATCACAAAGAAAACCATCTAGTCCTACTGAACTTTTTGTAAAATTTTTCCTATGCATTAAATGCTGCTGAGGATTGAGCTAAATTTAAAATGTAAGCTTTGAACTGCCCAAGTGTAAGGATTATATAAATGGCACAAATTCAAACATTTAAGTATTTTATAACATTTTGGTAAATTTAAACTGTAAATTTTGGTATTTAATTTTGTATTTATTGTATTTTTATGTAATTTATTGTATGATTGTATTTTGTCTATTTTTGTTTTATTTTAAATAAAAAATATGTACCTTTAATTGTGATATATTTTGCTAGTATTTTCCTGTATTTTTATGTATTTGTATTTTTAATATATTATGTATTTTTCTATGAGTTGAAGTTGGACAATTGTTGGATAAGAGCCACGACACGGTCGCGCCGTGGAGATTTAATCACGAGCCGCACACACTCTAAGCGTGAGTAGTCCTTGTGTGTTCAAGGAAAAAGAGAAAGACATATGATAAAAGAGACACAGGACCTTGTACATAAATGTGTACTAAAGCTGTCCAACCCTGGGTTCCGTTAAGTCCAAGATCTCCAAAAAGGGATTAAGTTTGGTAATTAGGAAAAATTAATGGGGTCAACTTGAGAAAGAAACTCTCAAGTTATTTTTTGGGTTCAGTTGGTGGACTATGGAGTCCTGAACAGTTGTCTCGAGTTTTTAAGAGTGGCGTTCTGTAATAATTTGTTATTTTGGAGACCCTCATTCCAAGCTGTCGGATCGATAGTCTTAGATTTTGTTCAAATTAATATATGTGATATTTCAGATGTTGTGAATGACAATGAGAGCATTTTTAGCTTAATTTGATAAACGAGGGTGTCTGTGGTAGCCCCTTGAAGTTGGTGCCTTCGACTTTTTTAAGAATTTTTTTGGAAAAAAATTGATTTTTTTGAATGGCAATAAAACCTACGGTAATTTGTTTTGTGCTTGAATTTAGCTCTTACCTATGTAAAATAGTTTGAATTTTTTAAAAATAAACATTATTTTCCTAAATTTTTAATTTTTAAACATAAAATTTAACAATTTTTCAAAAAAAAATTTTTGAATTTTTTTTTGGTTTTTAAAATCAACTAAATTACCGTTTCAAAATATTCAGACCGCGCTGCCCCTTTGTTATTATTTAATTCCTATGTAGTCCTTTCAATTGTAAAAAAATAAAGAAAAAAAAGTACCCTTTTTTGAGAATCAATGATTTAAGTGCCTAAAATTTTAAAAGCAAAAATAAACCATTGCAGAATTGGGATATTTTAGTCATAAATTTTGTAACGGACAAAAGAGGACAAGCCGGTATTGTGGGCCCTTTGTGCGCTACACGTGACACTTCTTTTCCTTGTCTGAAAAGTTACAGTAGTTTTTCCCTATTTTTAAATAGCTCAGTTATTATAATAAGAAAAGGGCACATAATATGCAATAATTAATTAACCTATTTGTGTGGGGGTTTTATAGGACACACTCTCTTGACCTTGGGGTCAAGACGGGTTACGGTGGAGTGGGGGTGTAGCAAGAGAAGGTTACTTCTTGGAAGCCAATAAGGTTAATGGCTTGTACAAAAAAATATTACGTTGGGATTAAGTAGTGATGACTAATAAATTTGTTGGATGGAATTTTTAGTTAATCCTATCGTGAAAGGAGACTGTGTCGGGAGTGCAGAAGAAGATGGGCTGAATTGTCCAGCCCATTCAAAAAGTTACTCAGAAATTACTTCTTGGCTGATTTCTGGGGACAGAAAGTGAAAATGTTAGGTTGGTTTCCTAAAAACTACTTAAGGTTGAAGTGAAACATTACCGTGTTGGGTGCGAAAAATAGCTAGAGCTGAGGGCGATCAGCTCCGACAAAAAGTTGGGTGGTAAAAGTTCTCCACGTCCGGAACGTCTGTCTAGAAGAAGGGTTTGTATGGTTTGACTCTTACATCCGTTTAAGGGTAGTTTGAAACCTCACCGTGTTGAGTGTGGAAATTAGCCAAGGCCGAAGTGTTCCAGCCTTTCCAAAAATGGTTTAAATTGGGGACCGACACTGGTTTGACATGGGATATACCGGGAGACGTTGCCTGGAGGAGGACAAGGGTGTGTTTGGAACACAAGGACAGAGGGGAAGTTTTAGAGGAGATTAAGACTGATGACTTTCAGTCTTTACAAAAATGGGTACTAAAAGGAACCTTGGACAGCTGTTTTTGTTTTTCTGTTCTTGATGGAGGTGTTAACGATTGGGAGTTAGTTTACGCTACAAAACATTAACACGTCCAGCGTGATAAAAGAAATTAGTTATTTGCTGAGGAATTCTCCAATGAATTCCTCTTCAAAAATTTAACCACAGATATGAAAAGCAATCAGGTTATCGAAGGCTTCTGGTACCGGTGGTTAGCTGAAAAGCTTACAAGCTAATTATGGAACATTAAAAATATGGGTGTGAAATTTGAGGACGGAGTCGAAGGCTGAAGGTTTCAGTCTTCTACAAAAATGCTGCAAAAATAAGTAAGAAGCTTGGATTTTTATGGATTCCAATCAGAGGAATAACTGCGAGAGTTAGAAGGTTTTGGAGGTGAAACCTAGGTGCAATGGGTTGAAAATTTAGAGACGATTAGTGGACTTAGCTTCGCAGTTAAGCCCCACAAAAAGTTACAACCAAGGTCTCAACCTCAAAAATGAAGGGATAACCGAGCAATTAAAAGACAATTTATGTTCACCACTCTCAGAACTAATCCTTCAATGAAACATAAAAATTCAAGTGAATTTTTACTGATTTTTGTAAGGCAGAGGGATTGGAGAGGGAAACCACTGTAAGTTTTTGTGTTGTATAGGATATTTATTGGATACGATAATTATGTGAGTGACCGCGTTAAAATCAAGTGTTTTTACGTAAATTTTGGATAGTTTTGTGTAACAATTTGTGCAGCGATGAATGAATTTTTTACAACCGTTTACGCAAGAGAGTTTATTTAGATTAGTACGCTATGATAACCAACCGCATTGCAGCGAACATGTTAGTAAAATTTATATTGAGCACAAATTAAATATTTAAGCAATTTTTAAGGCTTAATTTGAAAAGATAAGCTTTGATACTTGGGTTAGTTTTACCCGTAACACTAGTAAGAAGTGAACACAAAAATAACGGTATGTAAAATGGAAGACAAACGGTTGAATTAAAAAGGTGGCTAATAAAAGAGGACTTAGCTTAGCGGTTGCGGAAAAGAGTGTTTGTAAAAAAAATTTGCTATTTATTAAAAACCGTCTTGAAATTAACACAGTAAGTTTTAATACGGAAGGGTTGTGATGTCCACTTCCAAAGGGTTATGAAACCTCCTAACTCAGAGTTTGTTTTAAATTAAATTACATGCGATTTTCTAAATTAAAAAGTACCTGTTCAAGGTAAGTTACCTTGTCACCATGCCGATACTGAGAGACTCCGGCTCGCCAGAATTTTGCCCTATCTCACGAAAAACAACTCAGTCAGCCACTGAGTTATTTTTCCTCAGTTACAATTCCTACCTAAGTTGGCCGTGACCAACTGCAGATTGTCGGCATCTCAGGTGAGGAATCGAACGTTATAAATAAGGTATTAAATATATAAAACTACCTAGGCTGGATCTGCCGACTGAAAAAGGGGTCCCAATCCCCGAATGGTAGATACGACTGTATTTCAAGGTTGAGCGCCCAAACAATAATAAGAAACCCGCTGAGCCCACACACCGTGCGGAGCAATTTGACTGCTTGAAATGGTTAAATTTGGCACACGCAGCGAGCGGCGCAGCTACTGTAGATTTGCATACTGCAGAATTAATAAAATTTGAATAAAAATTGAAACGCGATTAAATAATGACGGAATGGTGACTTTTATTAGCTATATTTTATATTTATTTTGAGAACCTAAGCTGCCACGCGCTCTCCGCCACAATTTCAAGCCAAATATTCTGTTAATAATGCTAAAATTAACTATATATAAATAAAAATATATAAACTTTTGAAAAATAAACTTTAATTTAAAAAATTTTTAAATTTTACAATCAAAATTTTACAATTTTCCAAAAAAAACGTAAATTTTAAAAATCTTTATTTTTTCTAAACTCAAACAGTTTACCAAATTAAAAACATGAAACCAAAATCATATTTTCACATTATTTAGTTGTAATACAGTCCATTTAATCATAATAAAATTATCAAAATAAAATTATCCCTTTTTGTATAGCAACAATTTGAATGTCTAAAATTTTAGGAACTAATATATAAAATTCTGCAATTGTGATAATTTAGTTATACATTTCAAGCCAAATATTCTGTTAATAATGCTAAAATTAACTATTTATAAGTAAAAAAATATAAACTTTTCAAAAATTAACTTCAATTTCAACAATTTTTAATTTTACAACCAAAATTTTACAATTTTCCAAAAAAACGTAAATTTTAAAAATCTTTATTTTTTCTAAATTCAACCAGTTTACCGATTTAAAAACACAAAATGTAGTGTATTTTATATTATTACTAACTAAATATAATATAGTTTTTGTTTTAATCCAGACCTGTGCACTGCACCCCCAAAGATATTATTGAGGGGGGCAGTACCAAAATGGTGTGGGCGCACGGGGAATTTTTTCAAAATGGGGGAGGGGGCCATAAAACGGAGGGAGGGCAAGCAGGGAAGAAAGAGAAAAAAAATGAGAAAAAAAAAAAGAATGGAAAAGGAAAAAAAGACAAAAAAGCGTAAAATAAGTAGAAATAGGTCTAAAATAGCTTAAAATGGATTGAAATAGGCTAAAAACTGCAAAAAATTTGCAATGGCGTCATAATAGGTCTAAAATGGCGCCAAATTTTTTGATTACTTTTTGATTTTTGAGTGGATGGAGGCACTAATATTCCAGGTGGGCATTTTCAGACTCTGCACAGGTCTGTTAATCTACTACAAAATTGTCATTATTGGTTTTAATTTGATCCAACGTGTCATCTTCTTGTGTTATTATATCTTCTATGTATTCATCTGGACTAATGCATTCTTCATTATTAATCAACTCTTCCAAAACGTTTTCTCTGCTTTGAGTAAGTTTTGGAATTGCACTTGACTTAATTTTTGAAAAGCATCTGCTAAAAATGAAGCGATTTGGGAGCTGTTTAGATATTCCTTGCTGTTAAATCTGTATTGTTCAGCAGGAAGTTTTACCATCTTCATTGCTTTTTCATTTGCAGTAGGGTCAAATTTATCTCTCGTTTCCCGACCATGATTATTTTTTTCAATTTAAAAACTTTTCTGTTCCTCTGTAAATGGGGTACAAAGCTTTCTTTCCGACAAAGCAAATCCCATGGTTAGTTTTTGCTGTATTTCTTCATTGCTTTCAGTTTCTAAACTTTTAGAAACAGATTAAAGTGGTTGAAAAATTGACTTCATTTCAGATGTTCCTAAATATTCTTTATAGTTTTGAAGTGCATAGTCTTGCATTGTTTCTACTTGGGGTTTTATAATATGTTTTCCAATTTCCAAATGCTGTAAATAGCTTTTAATTTTTATTTATACTTTATAAATAAAAATTAAAATAAATAATTTTATTCACTTAAAGCAGGACAACTTAAATGATTGGTTCTCAAAAAAGAGTACTTTTTTTCTTTATTTTTTTACAGTTGAAAGGACTAAATAGGGGTTAAATAATAACAAAGGGGCAGTGCAGTCTGAATTTTTTGAAATAGTAATCTAGATGATTTTCAAAACCAAAAAAAAATTCTAAAATTTTTATTTTTTTTAAAATTGTAAAATTTTATGTTCAAAAATTAAAAATTTAGCAAAATAATGATGATTTTTGAGAAATTCAAACTATTTTACATAGGTAAGAACTAAATTTAACCACAAAACAAATAACCGTATGTTTTTATTGTCATTTAAAAAAATCAATTTTTTTCCAAAAAAATTTTTCAAAAAAGTCAAACGCACTAACTTCAAGGGGGTACCACAGACACACGGATTGATTAAATTGAGCTAAAAATCTCTCATTGTCATTCATAACATCTGAAATATCACATATATTAATTTGAACGAAATCTAAGACTATCGATCTGACAGCTTGGAATGGCTATTTTGAATCCATAGAGAATGCGGCTCTTAAGATTGATTCTCAAAAATGGAGCCCTGCTTTGATTTTGATTTTGAGACCAAACAAACCCCGTCCTAAATATTTATATATTTTCACTGTTAACTTTATTTAATTTGCTATATCTTCTATTTGCCAGTCCTTTTATAGTTATTTATTTGAATTTTATATAATTTATGATATTTATTTATCTACTTTGTACGGTTGTAAATTTGTGTGATTTCTATTTGGTACGGTCTACGTAGTTAATATATATTTTTTGTAATAAAAACTAACTCCGTAAATTGTCTTTATTGTTTATCTAAAAAAAAGTATAATCGCATCAATACCTTCAACCTTCAAAAAAAACCTTTGGTCAAAATACAGTCCAAAACATAAATGCTATTCAACCACGCGCACATGTAAAACTCAAAAGCGTTACATAAGCTTCTGCAGTTATAGACAAATTGGTCCTGTATGAGCAGATTTTTTTATTTAGAATACTGGTCTTAAAAATGTGGTCCAGTAAATTTTGGTAAAAAACACTGTTTTTTACAGCAAATATGTCTTGCTAAAGTTAGGAGTAGCTTGAAATACGATATTATAAATTATAATACTTTTCATAAACAAATATTTCCCAAATTTTCATTGTATTTTTATTAGAAAAAACTCAACAAGAAAATATACAACGAGTAACTCAGAAATGAAAAGCTTGGATGATTGATTGCGAAAAAGTCAGCGCTGGGAGCATTTCATAAAAATTAAGAACATGGCTTTTCTTTGTAAAAGTCCATACTTTTTTTGTAAACATTTACATAGAAATGAAAATGCAATAGACTTTTGAAAAAAAAACTTATGAGAAAACAAAAATTTGCGTAAATATTACTTGCAGAAATCTCTATGCTTTAGCATTGAATTTCATTTCTTTGTGAGTATTTACAAAAAATTCCAATTCAATGTTCCTAACAGTATGCAATATACTTTTGAAAAAAACTGAAAACCCTAAATTTGCATAAATATTTTTTGCATAAATCCCAATGCTTTAGCATGGGATTTATATTTTGTAAATATCTACAAAAAATCAATGTTTATAAAATCTATTAAACAGCGCACATTTTTTATTGTTAAATGTTATGTAAATGTGCATAAAAACAATATTTTTGGTGTTTGCTAAAAAAAATAGTTTATCTCATCAGTTTCATAAATCATAATGCAACCCAATTAAACAATGTTCATTAAACTTGTGGTCAGCGGCTCCTATCAATAGAGAACTGTGGTCGTATTCATGAAGCTCGATTAGCCAAGGATTAAGAACAAAACTTAATTTGAATGCTTATTGGCTACGTGGAAAATATAGACCCATCACAATTGTCAAAAACGACGGAGGCGGAAATTATAATATGGTGTTCTGATAGCCAGTAAGCAGTAGAATTTAAATTTTTTCTTAATCTTTGGCTAATCTTGTTTTGTGAATGTGGCTACTGGAGATTCAGGTCGTTACATGAATGTCTTCACACATAGATTTGTACTCAACAACCAATACTCCCTATGGAACGATTAAAAAATAAACATAAAACATATATATATCTGATATGTATGTCTCTGGTTGGTCTTCTTTGTGATGTGAATGAAATTCAAGTACAAATGTAAATAAATAAATAAATAAAAGGGGGTTTCTTCCCTTTTGTTGTCCAGCCTATTGTGTAATACATAGTATGCCACAACCGACATTGAATGCTACCGATTCAAATCCCCTATTGGCCAAAATTCCAATGCTTGGTTATTTTCGCTGGTTAGCTTTTAGTGGTTGGTCATTTTTGCTTCTACTTTGGATTATCACAAAAGGAAATTAATTTACAAAACACAAAAGTTTTCACTATTAAGGATTTTAAACGTGGAGAACTGTTTATCCTGTTTTATTAAAACAACGTAGTATGCAATTCTTTTTATTTGGTAAAAGTATTAAATTGTGAATATGGTAGATTTCTCCTTTGTTATTGCAGTATTGCAGTTTCAGCTCGCTTATATCAATGCTTGCTGCATAATTTTTCTATGGATAATTAATTTACTATATATATTTATTATTAATTTATTATATATATTTATTATTAATTTATTATTTTATCTATGCATAATTTATCTATCTCTAGACGTGTGAAAACAACATAGCGTTTTTTGTACGCAGGTAATAAAAGAAACTTTTCCTAAAATAAAAATTAATAAATATATCACGCTTACCAAAAATACAGAATGCTAAGACACCGCTTTTATCAAGAACATTTTAATTAAATTAACCAATTATGAAGTTTCAAAAACAAATAAAAAAACAAAGCGTAAAAACAGACGATTGGAAAAAAATGTATCTGATTTAAACAGTACGCAAGTGTGTACATATTATTTAGTACATAGAAAACTGAGCTAAGAATTAAGAAATCATAGTTATACATAATCAAGAATTTTAGAGCCAAGAAAACTTTAAAAAAATGGAAAATAAACCTAACCGTAAAACACAATTGCTTTCGCTTAAAATTATGCAGTTCTCGCGGTTACACGTTTATAATATTACCAAAGGTCCCAAGTTTCTTGCTTAGGTCTTTGATGATCCCTCACCGATTAAGAAACTGTTATTTAAAAATTCAACTCATTTTTTTGTCGTCTGTATTTTAAACATATACACTATAAATTTGGTTTTAATTTTTTGAACAAAAAATAATTTTTACTTTGCAACTAAGTAAATAATATAAATCGAACGAATATTTTTTGACTTTTTGTAACTAATTATTTATTGTTTTCAAAAAAACAACCAATTATTTTGCTCAAAAAATTTTAAAAAAATGTTCTCTGTTTAAAATTCAAAACATAGACTTTTTGAAAACTTATAAGTTGATTTATTAATTGCGTTTAAAACATTTAATTGCGTCTTTTTTCATCTACCTTGGACAATTTTTTAACCTTGTTTATTATTTTTATAAATGTTTTTTTAATGTTTTTTGTCATCTTTACGAAACAGTTTTTTATAGCAAAGAAACCGATAATTTAACTATTTAATCATTCAATCAGGTGTCAACAATCCGTTCCAAAAAACCACCATAAGTTTTTGATTCTTCGCTCAGTTTTTTGGTTCTAAATAATGAATTCGCACTGTTTTAGTCGCCGAAATTTTTCTCCAAATTTTAGCTGCTAACTGCTTAAAATCTTTTTAAATCTTTTAACTTCTTTGACTACTTTTTTTATTATTAAAACCTTCTAAGCAGAATTACAATTAAATTATATACGTTTTTTGTGAAGTTGCTTTTTAAACAATATTTTCAAAATTCTTAAAAGAAAACAGTTGTCTGTTGAAGTTCAAATTTAACAATTATCTTCATTTTTAAATCTTTATTTAGACAAGCAAACTAACATTGTACAGTTACAATAACTTAAATAAAGTTGCACATGTTAAAAAAGTGTCCTATAAAAAATACAGGTGTGGCGAAATATGCGCAGCGCTTATAAATGAGAGACCCCTTGTTTGGGACATGCTTTCCCTATACCACTAAGATTTTTATTTGCCTACTGTTAGCTAACTAATAAAAATTTACATATAAAAATTTAGGGAATTTATGTTTTAAAAACTGCTAAAAAAGATGATATGATATAAAGATGATAAATAAATATTTTTTCAGTCACCGCGTGATTAACGCGTGGAACTCTCTTCCACGTGAAATTGTGCAATCAAAAAGTTTATTTGTTTTCAAAAACAGAATAAAAAACACAATTTTAACCCCTTCTGATTGTTTATATGTATGTCATGTTTTTCTCTGTTAGTTTTTTTTCTAAGGTTCTTATGTTAACCATATGATACATAAATATTTAGTTAAATGAATTTTTTTGTTGTTTCTTAAACTTGTAAATGTTTTTTTTTAAATAATTCAAAGCAAACAAAAACTATGGTTACCACGTCTTGCTGATTTTTTACTCAATATATTTTCATGCAAGAATCAACTTTTCATATCACTCTTCAGAAAACCGTTTTTAATTGACGCCCCCTTAACTTGCCTTTTAATCAGCTGTTTTTGTAACGTGTACTGTTATAGTCTTGTTTTTTATTATTGATTTTCGTAAGTCCTCTTACTACAGACACAAAAGCGTTGGATTATTACAAATACGTCCCGATATTTTATTAGTTTTTGAGTGCTTTGCAGCCTTTGCAATAATACAATATATTTATATGTAATTATTATTTCTTTGTTGTAAATTTCGTGCAATTGAATTTTTATAGCTTTATTTATGAAAGTTCTGAATCATATTTTGTAACTTTGATATTATTGATAATAGTATTTTTTTTATTTTATATTGTACGTGATTGTCATAACTGTGACTTGTGCAATAAAATCTTCTAATCTAATGATATAAGTTTTAACTAATTTTAAGAAACTTTTATGTTCATGTTTTTACGATAGCTTTTTTTAAAAACAAATAGTTACGGTGGGTGAATGAATTTCACAAAACGCAAGAACAAGACAAATGCAATAAACAAGACAAATGCAATAGTCAATCTTTATTTAAAAAACAGAAATAGAAAACAATACAAGCATAAACATAAAGACATTTCATAAGCAGCATTAAAGCAAGTCACAAAACCATACAACTTTCGAAATAATACATGAAGCAATAATTTGCATATAGACATGTTTTGGATCGTAAAAGTAAAAAGTAATAGTGTTTTTTCTAACGGTCCAATTAAATAAATTTTGGTTTAAGTGTGTATGTGTAATTGTTTTGTATGTAAAATTGTTTTTATACTTTGCATTTTTGTTGTTTCTTTGGTTACATTTTATGTACAAATTATTTAATTTTTTTCCTTAATTGAAAAATATAGGTATGACGTATTTTGATTTCTTTAAAATCGGCAGACTCTTAAAGATGCCTCTAACTTTTTAGAAGCTCGTTTTCTCACGCGAACGCGGCAGTCCTACTAGCATAATTGCCATTGTATATTTAAACACGATTTAATGATTTAATGGTGTGAGCAAATTCAATCTGTTTGCTGCAGCAGCCGGTTGTGCTTATTAATCTTATAAAAATCAATAATATATAATGCTATAAATTATATTAAAAAAATTATTTAACTCGTTAACAAAAGTGAAACGATTTGCAAAATAACAAAAATAATTACATTGAAAAAGCTCACATGACGTTTATTTTATAATTTTTGGCTTAACTTAAATCATTTAATTTAAATCACTAAAACTATAAATTTAAAACAGCTAGAAAGTGAGTATAGCTGTCTGTACTCGCAATATAGTATTTTACTTTTTAGAAAAAGGTGTGTCTTTTATTTTAGAAAAAGTGGCAATAAAGCTTTGAAAAAGTGCTAAATGGACGTATGTAATTAAAGTTTCAAAAAAGATGCTTTATTAAAATAACATTCTTCAAGTCAAGTAATCTTCACTTTTAGGATTAAATTTCGCTAATTATAAACATAATTAATTTATAATATTATAATATTATAAAAGAGAAATTTCGCTATTGTAAAATAATTTTGTTAATTGTATCCTATTTTAATTTTAGTTTCTTTATCACAGTTTGTTTTACTAATACTCTCTGAATAATCGCACTTTAACTCCTGCTATATTCGTAAAGCATTTTTAAAAATAACATAAATGTTTCCGAACTAAGTATAATATTGTTTTAAACATGGATATATTGCTAATTATTATGTAAAGGTATATATATATATATATATATATATATATATATATATATATATATATATATATATATATATATATATATATAATGTAAATAAAATAATAATTTAAGGACTAAAAATCGAAATATCAACATAAAAATTGTGTTCTGCTTAGAAAAAAGCTTTTCTGTAATAAAAACTATAAGCTTTTCTACTCACACAAGTGCTTAATTTATAAAATGCGACTACTACTTTCCTAAAACAAAGAATTAACAGTGTAAATTATGATTTTTTTTTAAAAAATGACCAAAATTAGAAATTTTGCTAAAGTTTTCACCTGCCCTGGCCTCGTCCGGGACAAAATTTTCTATCCTGGCACCGGCCACGACCCCGTCAAGTTCACTTCGGCCACGGCATCAGCAGAAATCCTGCCCCGGTCGATCCCTAGTGACAAGTGTTTAACATTCAAAGTTTAGCTCAGTCACCAAAATAGCCTGAAATTATTTACAACGTTAAGTACTTAATTTTTGAAAAGTTGCCATAAACTTAAAAGTTTTTTGTGTTAAAACACGGCTTATAGTGTGTACTATTAATTTTTTGCTGGTTTAAGATAAGATTATTAAAGATAATTAAAAATCATTGGAATTGAAAACAAAAGTCTAAAACTTTACTTAAGGTCTCTCCGGACAGTTTTCTTAAGTATGGAAAATCGCGATTTTTGGCATACGAGATCTCGTGAAATACAGTAATATTTCACTAAAAAATTTATATGAGTGTTAAAAAGGCAGAAATATCACGATTATAAAGTGAACATTCATTATATTATTGTAAGTAATTGAAATAATTGATATTAAAAATCAAATTGCAATGAAATTTTTTTAAAACCCTTAAAAATATTTACTGCACACTATTTATTTAAAAAAATACTTCCAATAGAGAGACACCGTTACCCTTTTTCACGTACGTAAAAATTAAATTGAATACTGTTGTATTTATGGTTTAATATAGAATTTTCCGTGAAAAATGGGGGTTAATTTTTTCAAAATTTCGGTGAAACTTTGATTTAATTTAATTTGGTAAAATTTAAAGCTCCAGATAGTATATTTCTACTGAAATTTATAATTTTTGGAAGGCCATAATATCTTTTGTATTTTTTAACGCATAAATAGTTTTGTCGTGCGTCGTGCGTTTTATCGGTTTTTTTTTAGAGGGTGTGTTTATAAATCGCTTTTAGAGCTCATCATCCCATGGTAGCGGTGGCATAGTCGGTTAGCGCGCTGTCAAATTTTTGAAAGGTCCCGAGATCGATTCCCACATAAAACATATTTGGCCACAATTTTTTTATTGATTTTAATAATGTTTTTTTTATTTTTTTATAATTTTAAAAATTTATTTCACATAAATTCAAAAAATATCATTATTGTAAACAGGATTTGTTGCCTGTTTTTCGCCAATTAGTCAAATTTTTGTCATTTGAATATCTTAAAATATTATAATACTCTATAAGTATAATAATTCAAAAATAAATTGTGTGTAAATAAAAATGGGTAATTTTTGCTCTTTATTGCAATTGGTTTACTACTGAACGCTCTGCAATAAAAACTGTCCGGAGAGACCTTAAGCACCCCCTTACGGCTTGAAGTCGCAAAAAAATGGGGAAAACTGCAGTTTTCACTAAAACTCATTTATGCAGCCAAGTTTTTTTTGTTAGCTTGGATAGGTCATCAAAGCGGTTTTGGGTACAAACCGTCCAGACAACGGAATGACTTAGCTTTTTTAAATTATGCTAAGATAAAGTCAACATTAACTCTTTATATCCCATAATAAACCAAAAAATGTCACAAAGGAAAGACAATAAACACACAACAAATATTTTTGGTTGGTGGCAGTAAAATTTAAAATAAGAGGGAGATTTAGTGTTTTTTGAGGTTTTTTTACTGACGTTGTGGAGATTTTCTTCGAGTGTTGATTGCAAGAGAGCGAGCGCCATGTGTCGCCTTTTTTGTTTTTTATTCTTTAGCAGTTTGGGTTGGTTTTGTTTTCTTTTTCCCTACCCTCTGAAGTTCTTACAAAAATGATGTGGACTTGAAAAAAAAGCCTTTTTATTTTAAATTTTACTGTTACAGGGATACGTATTCCAATATTTTGCTGCTCTATGAAAGGAATATAATATCTTTTTGGATATGTTTTTTTTTCGAGTTCTAGAGGGACTAAAAAAGCCTTCAGGGGCCTATTTCATAAAGACGTTTGTAAATTTTCATTTTACAAAACTCCGCCTATTTTTTTATAAATTACATGATAGAGGATATACGACACAGCGAATATTGATCGGTCAGCGGAGATGAAATGACGTGGTTACGATGAATCAGCGCAGAGCAGTGCGCGGAGATGCTCCCCCTGGATTACAAGTCGAAAAACCTTTATCGTGTATTTTACAAAAAATAGGCGGAGATTTGTAAAATGAGAATTTACCAAGGTTTTTATGAAACAGGCTCCAGGTAAGCTTATTTCGCTAACGATGCGGTTGATATATTCAAAAACCTTATTAGTGTATAACATTCAAACTAGCTATACATTAATATATTTATCGTCTAAATCAGCTTTTCTGTTAGTGAAATATGTCCACCTGAAAATTTATTAGTCCACATACATTTTTACAAAACTTAGTTTGCTTTAATTCGTTGGCTGTGTTTTTTTCATCTCCGACTGCCATGATATGCGCTTAAATACTGCAAATTTTATGGCATGGCTCATTTACATAAACATTTACATTTAGATAATAGCATCAACGTTATTAAACAAATTCACAGCATCAATGCATACCATAAAACGTAAAAAAAACCACCGATTTGGTTAAAGAGAAGAAAGTACAGACTAAGCCCAATCGTAACCCTAAGCAGTTTTAAATTTCACGTCAGGATTTTAAACCTTTTAATGTCATAATAGTATTTGTGATCACTTCATATATTTAGTTCTATAAGAATGGTTGTAGGGGAGCTAAAAATTGAAAATCTCCACGTTCACTCAAAATCTATTTTTTTCCAAGCGCTAATTGGCTAAAAGTAATTCTATAACGTCATAAACTCTGTGAAGATCTTTAAAACTGAATAACTTCCGTTTAAATTGGAGGGTTTTGTCCATCGTGTTACTTTTTGAAACTTTGGTAAATTAATAAATCGTTTTAAAATTATAACTGCTAGCCAAAACCTTTAAGATTTTAAAATATTATCTACCACACTGCTAATGTTAAAATTTACACCCATTTTAACACTTAATTTCATTTATTCGAGTTATATACATAGTATATAAAACAATTTTGTAAATTAATTTTTTAGGTCAGTACATTTAGCAAATAATAACAGATTTTTCTTTAAGACTCAGTTTATTAAACTTTATTACCGTGGTGCATTATGAAATTTAAGAAACCAAAAGTCTGTTCAAATCACTACGGCTGGTAAGGTAAAAAACTGGGTCTTATAATAGCAAAAAAATTATTAGTAACAGACAAAAAACGCTGCTCGGTGTGCTGTCAGAACAAGGTTTTTCAAGTATCTTCTGCAAATTTGTTAACAATTAAAATGATGAATTAGAATGGTGAATCTTTTATACCGGTTTAAAAGTAGGCAGTGTCGGTGTTGTTTCACCAAAAATCTGTTTACAGTCTTGTTATTGTTTTTTGCACAACTTTAAATAAAAATTTGTTATTAACACCAAAAAAGCTTGGAATGTAGTCAAATTTTAAATGAATCGTCTCTGATACCTTTTTGTCTTTTATATTACGTTGTTTACACAAATGATATGTCAAAAGACGTTTTAATTAAGTTTTCATTTACAGTGGTTAAAAAAATTAAAAACAGGGTAAGCACATTTTTTTAGCCCCCCTAGACCCTCACGGCGTCATCTTCTCAGAACCTTCCAAAAAATTGACGCACAATGGGCACTTTAGTTTTGAAAAGCATATGCACAAAAAGTAGCAAGTGTCCGAGTTGAAAACTAAACATGTGAAGTAGAACTAATTTCAGAAATAATTAAATGCCATATATTATTTTGTCAAAATTTTTTTTGCTAATTAAATTTTTTTAAATTTAATTAGCATTAAAACAAATTAGCATTTAATTTTTAAAATTAAAACGTTAGAAACACTGTTAAAAATGCAGATAGAGTAATTTTAAATGTGTTCAAGCTTAAATAAGCTTAAAATTGGTTATTTAAAGGTGCAGATCAAATTGAAACTTTGTTTCTTCGATTTTGATATTTTTTGTGAAAACCTTATGCTTGTTCCCAATAGCCCACATAAATTTTTTTCAACAAAATATTTTTAATGGTTCGGAAGTTATGACCCCCCGAAAAAAAATGCCGTTTTTCGACAATTCTGTACTTGAAAAATTGCTCAGATTTTACAATGGGTTTTTTATAAGATTTACGTTACAAATTATGCACTCAAAAAAAGCGGCTACTTTCTACTTTAATTTGTAAAGTTTACGGTGGTAAGGCTTACGTACGACATTTGTCATACAAAAATACTACTACCGTGAGACAAAGGTTTCACCCTTGTCGTACGCAGGTTTCACGGTTGTAACGGAAAAAAGGCTATCACGGGAACGGTTTAAGAAAGAAGCTCACTCCGCTTTTAATGACCGGAGCTCTGGTGCAATATATTGGAGGGTAGGAATATTACTAATGTGAAATTCTTAGTGAAAAAACACCAAAACGGACTAGTTTGAAACCGTTATAAAACAGTTTACTGTTCCAACACGTTAGAGTTTTAAGGACCCTCAAAAGGTCATATAGTATTCTTGATCACGTCATATATGTTTTGCTTTGTGGTAATGGTTGTGGGAGGAGCGAATAGAATCACTTTTAGCCAATTAGTGCTTTGGAAAAAATTAATCCCCAATGGATGAAAAATCTCTTTATTTCATAAGCACTAATTGGCTTAAAGTGATTCTATAACGTTATAACTTTGTAACATATATTAACACTGAATAATTTCCGTTTAAATGGGAGGGTTTTGACTGTCGTGAATCGTGCTCACATTTTCAGGAAATACTCAAAAAATTGGTTCTACTAAAATATAAAAAGGGCGTTTCTTACATCTTAGTAATAAACAAGATTTGCTTTTTTGATGCCCTGGTATTTTCATCGTAACAGGCGTAGTGGTGACGTCATTGATGAAAATCACTTTAATAAAAAGTCTAAGCTACACACTAATATAAACAGAATGTAAATCCGTTGCGCGTTGCGTTAGTTTTAAAATATAACGTATTAAATTTCAAGTTTTGTCATTATTCTCATTCATTTTTGAACAAACTTTAGTTCAACCCAGTTTTTGAAAACTTCATCTATTTATACCTAATAAATTTTGTTCCTAGTTTTAATTTAGTGTAAAATTCTTTATCCAATTTCAAATTTTGACCCCTACGAAATTCATCTGAATATTCACTAAATTCATTTTATAAAATTGATCCCGCTGTTATTGTGTTTTTTTGGTATTAATTTATTTATTTGTGAAACCGCTATCCGAAATATTCATTACGCAAATTAATATGAATAATCAAAACTCCTTTGTTAAGTAAAACCTATAAACTTATTTAATTTAGTAAATTTCAATGGCACTATCAAAATCAAATAGCAATTTACACATACTGTTTTGGGCATAATTTAAAGCATATCGTAATAAATTAAACAAAAAAGGCCCCACAATAGTCAGAATCCTACCATTTAAATGAAAGTTGTTCAGTGTTAGAGATCTTGACACAATTATGACTTTATAGAATCACTTTTAGCCAATTAGCGCTTGGAAAAAAATGGAGATCTCTTATTTATTTGAGATGCATTTTTCTCAAGCGCTAATTGGCGAAAACAGCTCCTCCTACAACCATTTCCCCAGAGCAAAACATATATGACGTGATCACGAATACTATATGACATTTTGAGGGTCCTTAAAACCCTGACGTGATTAGGCCCTAGCATTTTTGTTGGGAACGGGACACGAGGGTACTGGACACGAGGGTACTGGACACGAGGGTACTGGACACGAGGGTACTGGACACGAGGGTACTGGACACGAGGGTACTGGACACGAAGGTACTGGGCTTAAAAAAATTGCGTTCACCACACCTCGCAGCAAAATCAATTCATTGTGCAAAGGGGGACACGAGGGTACTGGACACGAGGGTACTGACGAGCAAAAAACATAACTTTCCCGCAAAAATAGGGATAAACATATTGCATAACAATAGTTTGTCTTATTAAAAAATCATTTACTTTGTTTAACTGACTTATAAAAGGTAAGATTATGAGACAAAATTATTGAGAAGACATAAAACAAAAATAATAATTTCATAACATTCAACGATTTTCGTGTTATTTGTCTACATTTTTGTGCATTTAAAAAAAATAATAACTAGCTTTAAAAATGCTGAAAAGCTATGAGACGACTCGAAAGATAATAAACATTAAGGTTGCTGTTATGCTTTGATTGTGCTGTGAAAACATTTTTGTGGTTATTTTCGTGGTGTGTAGAAAAATGAATTTTTAATAATGCCTTCGGAAAAAAATAATTGCGAAAATAATTGCAATTAATTCTTGCATTAATAACCTTGCAAAAACATTTTAGTAAAATATTTTCCAAAGAACAATTGCTTGCCTTTTTTAAAACTAAATTATTCGGTATTTTTTAAAAGCACACTATTATTAAAATATTATAAAAAAGTTCAGCTTATTTTTTGGGTTTTGCTTAGGCTTAGGAAAATAAAGTTTAATGTGCAATAGTGGGCTTTAAAGACTTCCAAAGATCCGTTGTTTACTCACGACTCTATACTTAAATGTAATTGCATAAAATATCATACATGAAAAATCTAACAATTTGTATGTTTTTGGGTTTCAAAAGCACATTTTGTTTGTCTTGTTTTAAATGGTCAACATGTGTGCAAGTGATTTCCCTAAGCTAGAATGGACTAAAAAAGCCAAAAAGTCATTTTTTACAGTTCTACTACTGAAATCTATTTTTGCGGAAGTTATTTTTTCTAAAGATTTAATAAAAAAAATCAATTAATTTAATCAAGAGTCGATGAAAAGAGTCTAAATAAAAAAATTACAGCAAAAAACTGTGCAATTCGCTTTGTATTTTCATACGAGTATATGTTTTAGAAAAAAACAGTAATTAAATAACTTCTTGGCGTTCTCATTCCACTCATGATTGCGTTTAATATAAATTCTGTAATTTTTTTTGCAAAGGGAGAGTTTTGATTCGAAGCTCCAGAGCTTTGGAGAAAGTTTTAAACATTATTTTTGTTTTTATTAAAAGTCCGTTGTATAAATTGTGTGAAAATGACCTTTAAAAATTTCGTTCAATTAGTATGATGTTTTTTAAACAATGCACGAAGTTTTTTTTATTATTAAATTGCATTATATTAAAGCAAGCAAAATGTTATTTATAATTAAAAACGAACCAACTTATGATTAAAATTTAGTTCAGCTCATTCAGCTTAAAAAATTTACATATTTGTGGCAAACGTATTTTTTCTTTGCTCAGTACCCTCGTGTCCAGTACCCTCGTGTCCAGTACCCTCGTGTCCTAGAATCTTTTTGTTCACTTGATAAACGTCAGTATTTTGTAATTGGCCATGGTGTTATAGTGCATGCGTGTAAGCTCTGCTAGATATTTCGTGACATACTGTAGAACGCACATGGAAATTAGAAGTAACATTATAACGCTTTTGCTTTGATTTTATAAATTTAGCTTCCGCATAACTTAATTAATATTTGAATTCATAATGTTTTGACGTTATAACTTGATTTTTTTTCGAAATGTTTTTTAAAATAATTCCCTGCACTCACGATACACTTAAACTAAAGAAAAATACTTTTTATCGGAAATAAATTTTATTTTTTCAACTAAAAGAAATCAAAAAATGTGGTGAAACTCCAAAAACTCGTCTCTTTTTGTTTAAATATTGTAAGCTTTAACTAAATTTTTTTGTAACTTTGTGAAACATGAGAGTATTAATTAATGTTCTCTGTATTGTTTCCACTTTTTTGATATTAAACCATGCGTTTAACTATAGCGTTAAACTAGACAAGACAGAAAAGGAAGAGGTTTTTAAAGAGGTAAGAAATATATAAAGGTTTGACAACAAGTTTTAACTTTGTAAAACCAGACAAATTTGAAATTTCTCTATTGTTTGTAAGATTTTTTTATAGACTAGTTCGGAATAAGGGTTTTTTAGTTTTAGGAAGAGGGTACATAACTACTAGCGCCAATCATATGTAGAGGGAAAATTGAGAAACAGCAAACGACTAGTACATTTTACAGTTTAAAATATTTCAAATATTTATTGGTTCAAAATCTCGACCCCTTCTCTTCAAAATTTCTTAAATACTTTTTAAATATTGCAAAAGCAAAAGCAGTTTTTGGGGATTTTTAGTTTTTTGCCGCTTCGTAGGTACGGCGCTGCTGGCGCGCTTGGTTCCCAGTTTTTTAATGTTTCAATTACAGAAAATGCTTAATTTAAAAGTTTGGAATGGACTTTTTAAAATTAATTTTTAAATTTTGAATAGTTTTACAAGCAAAACATTAAAAAAAACCTATGTAGGTTTAAAATTAGTTTAAAAGCACAAATTTCATCTTTATTTTTACTAATTCGAAATCACTGTTCAGGAAAATACTATTTTGGTGGTGATTTTAAAGTATTGTGACGTTTAATTAAAAAACAAAAACTTATTTAGCACAAACTGATATATTACAGCACTTCAACGTAGTGAAACATATCATTGTGTAGCAATTTTTATGAAGTATAGGTTTAAACTTAAGAAACTAAGAAAGCTAAGATTTTTTCAAATTTTATTTTTTTCTTTTTGTACCCTCTCTCGTACAGTAAAAGACGCTTATTCCGAACTAGTCTATAAAGTGACATTTGATAAGAAGCAGAGGCAAAACCTATTAAGAGGTAAGAGAATAATTAATTTAATGAATACTACATTTGTCATTCATTAGTACTAAAGCTAGGGCTAAAGTGCTTTAGTACTAAATAAAGTGTTTTTTGGGCTCAGTACTAAAGCTAAGGCGCGGCTTAAGTAAAATTAGCTGGCAAAAGCTTGGCAAAAGGTATGGGCCCGGCAAAACTTTAGCTTTTGTCAGGAATTGTCAGCTTTTGTCAAAATTCGTAAGTGTTTCACTATTTAATGAATGACTATTTAATGATATTTCTATCAATAAAAAGGGGAGTTAAGGAAGGTCCACCTTCTCCCCTTCCCCTTTTAACCTCAGAATTTTGAACCACCTTCCTAGACAAAAATCAAGTTCTCCTCAGAAAATTTTTTATTTTTTAACCTAACCCCTCTCCAAAATTTTAAATTTGACACTTCTAAAATATATATTTTGAAAATTAGATAAACACTGACTTTGTCCTAGATTTCAAAATTTTTTATCCAGGATCTACCCCCCTTAAAAGCCAGCGAGTACCGAAGGACCTCTTAAGCTTTCCCTTCAGAATTCAAGATGCAATTTACCACGGATAACCATCGACCCCACACCCCCCTTATCTGCCAAAGCTATGATCACCTGGAGTTGAATATAATATATTTTTATTTCAACAATAACATAAGAGAGTTGTTTGAACAATAATGCTAATTTAAACAATTAGAGCGACTTTTGGTTCCAAGGTATTGTGGTATGATGGTTTATTTTTTTGTGTTTTTTTATTTTCGTTTAAGCATTGGAAAAGACTGAATTTTTTGCTTTTTTGTATGACCGTAGTTCTGAAAATGATATTTGGAGATAAGAACATCATTAGAAACAAACCAAACGTTAGTATTGTAAAAAGTTACTTTTACGTTTACTTAAACTAATAAAAGTAACGAATTTAGGATTACTTTTACTTTTACTTGACTTTTGAAATTTCAATAACTTCTACTTTTACTCTTACTCGACTTTTAAAAATTCTATTACTTTAACTTTTACTCCTAGTCGGATTTTTCCCTGCAAATACTTAGATTAATTTAAGTAAAATTTAAGCAATTTCAATGAGTAGATTTCCTATGGGCTTGTTGTCAAATAAGTGGCAAAAGAAATTTTTTTAAGCCGTTCTAGTATGCTAAAACCATTTATTCTGACTCAAACAACCTATTAAAGTCTAAATTTATATATAAAATCAGCAAAATACTTTTAAACGAAGCTCTGGAGCTCAAAAAACCGGTGTTTTTCTTCGTTTCAAAATTGCTTTTATTATACTTTTATTCTTACTTTTCTTTAAAAAAATAGGTCTTACTTTTACTTTATTTAAATAAAATTTTGACCGTTACTAAAGTAAAAAGTCACAAATTACTTTTACTCTTACTTTTCTTATATTAAAATTTTTTAAATTACTTTTACTTTAAATAAACCTCAAAATTGTTAATTTTCATGTTTTGATATTTTCTTCAAAATCACTTTGCAATGCGTTTAACTAACTGCGCATTTTAAGATTCCGTTAATTTCGGCCACCTTAAAGTTTAGGTGAAAGAACCTGCCGTTTTTTGCGATTTTCAAATATCATTGTACTACCGTATTTTTAAAAAAAATTTTTTTGCTCGTTTGACTTTTTTGACGTTTTTTTAACCCAAAAAAATTCAACAAAAAATACGTGTTATTAAAATTTGATTTTTAAGGTTTTGACATAATTATTTAAAATCTTGCTAATAACTATTAAAGTTGGCAAACGGGAAAAAATTCAGTTATATGTACTAAGAACAATACCTAAGGATAAATTAGCAACTTCTAAAAATTTTTATTGTTTGTTTTGGAAATAGTTATAGCAAGTTTTTTCTAGGTGGCCGAAGTTAATGGCTCGCGCCTTAATTTCTGCCATTATAAAAAAAGACTTTAAAACTCCACTGATCTTTAAGTGTAACAGAAATTTTAAAGTTTTGCACTTCAATAACAAAAATAGCTATCGTTTGATCTTTAAGCCAAATCTAGGGTCGATTGAAAAAACCAGAAAAAATTTATTCAAAAAAATAAAAAATGTTGCCGAAATTAAGTCAGTTACCCTACTTTTTACAACACTACTAGATGTATCCAGTTTATTCAGGAAATACAAAACAGGGGGAACATGTATTAACCAATTACAGATTGGTTAATACATGTCTCCTCTTTCAAATGATAGTTCAACGTTAAAACTGTAAAATTAAGCCTAAAAATATTGTTTCTAAAATATAAAAATAAAACTTGATGTAATAAACGTAAAAACGTATTTAATGTTGAGCTTTTACTGTAAACTTAACAGTGCAATGCAAAGAATTACCTTAAAAAAGGGATAATTTTTTAAACTTAGCAACATATTATGCCCATATTTGTCAGTTTAGCAAAAGCTAAGGCTAAAGTGCTTTAGTACTAAGTCTTTTTTTGGGCTTAGTACTTAAGCTAAGGCTAAATGATTTTTGGACCTTTAGTACTAAAGCTAAGGCGCGGCGGCTAAAGTGAAATTTCCCGGCAATGCACACCCGTAATGTACACTTTTATGTGGTTATGAGCAGCTTAAAAAGTTATTGTACTCTCATGATGCATTTTGTTATGTTGAAAATTATTTTTTTAAGAAAATAAAAACCAAAATAGCATTATTTTTGCTCAAAACCACGTTCTTAAAATAAGAAAAGCGACAACCATTAAATAAGAAAATTTGAATAGGCCTTCTTTAAAAAACTATTTCTTTCGTAATAAGCTGCTTTCTTTTATAAAGCCATTTCCAAATTATTTCACCCTATTGTTAATTTTTTTTCTAATTTGAAATAATATTTTGTATTCTTTTTATATTCCAAAACAATATCAAAATAAGAAACCAAGCAAAATTTCATTATTATCTTTTAATGTTATAAACTAGAAATTTTCTACTTATTTTTAAATCTTCTTTAAAATAAATTTTCTATGATAAAACAAAATATAAAATTTATCCAAATATGTAATGTTATAAGCATATAATTAAATTTATGATGTAATATAATGGTATTTGATATGATAAAAAGTTCCAATTGATCATGTTTTTAATCAATTGTAAAAAATCAATTGTGGAAAATTTCCGTAGTCTCACTTTTTTTAAAAATATAAGATTTTAAGATTTTACTCTCTATTTCATAATTAGCGATACTGGAAAAAGTTGACAAACAATTTTTTGTTTGCGGTCTTATAACTTTTGAACGCGCCGCGATCAATATGCAAATATCTAACGTTAAGGTCCTTGTACGCTTGGCTATCTCCTGAAAAGAAATTTTTTTCAAAAATTTTGGGGGGTTAGCCCAAAAATTGCCAAAATTTACGGTCGATTTTTTTCGGCCAAACTTCTAACTTTTTACCATATGGGTCTTTACGTCTGAAGTTTTTTTTGCAGATTGCTCATACTTTCCTGAGCTAAAAAATGTATAATTTGTTAGGGGTAACCTATCTGGGTCGGGTACCCCGAGAGGTTAAAGAGGGCCAATTTCACGATTTTTGCTAAAAATCTTTGTATGGGGGACACATTATGCATATTTTGGCATCATGCTCAAAAACTGTTGGAGCCACAGGCCTGAAACCGGGGGGATTTATTTTGAAATTTAAGTCCTAGATTTTGGTAATAGTCCCAAAAAAATTTTGATGCCCTAAGGCACTGCAATGACTGACCCTTAAAAATAAAATTTTTGACACAGCCCCTCTACATAGGCGAGTAATATATCATTTTAAAGCTATCGGCGTGCTAATTATAAAAATATAAAAAAATTTGCTCTAAACAGTCGGGTAACCAAAATACAGACCCCTTTGTACCCACAAAATTAGTAAGGGGTGATTTTTTTGTTTTTATTATTTATAAGCCGTGTTTATACTCAAATTTTTTTACCAGGAACACAAAAAATTATTGATGTTTTTGGTTTTCAACCACGTTTAGAGAGTACTCAAACAGTATGTTTTAAAAGTCACCACCCAAAAAGTGTTAAAAAATAACATGGGCCGGCTTCTCAAACACATTTAGAGAAACTGCGCCGTAAATAAAATTAAACATCATTTTAGACCGCAGTTTTGCCGGACAGCCAAGTATTAACAGTTAACAGTTAAACTTAGTATTAACAGTTAGTTATTTTACCTTTTTATGAGTTTAACAATTAAACTCATAAAAAGTAAAATATAAGGTAACTGACTTAAAGTCGGCCTGGGGCCTATTTCATAAAAACCTCTGTAAATTCTCATTTTACAAATCTCCGCCTATTTTTTGTAAAATACACGATAAAGATTTTTCGACTTGTAATGAAGGGGGAGCATCTGCGCACACTGCTCTGCGCTGATTGGTCGCAGCCACGTTATTCCATTTCCGCTGACCGATCAATATTCGACCTGTCGTATATCATCCATCATGTAATTTATAAAAAATAGTCGGTGATTTGTAAAATGAAAATTTACAAACGTCTTTATGAAATAGGCCCCAGGCCTTAATTTTAGCCACGGCTGTTATTTTTGCCATGCAAAAAGTTATAAAACTTTGAATATGACTAGATAGATTTTCATGTCATTTATAAGCAGTTTATTGCATAACTTTCTGAATGACAGAAATAATAGCCGGTGGCCGATATTAAGGCTGACAGAATTTAAGTCAGTTGCACTAATATAAAACATGTTTCTGATGTTTTTTAGACCATGGCGTGGATTGAGAATCGAATCCCCCACGTAAATTTAAAAATGGCACAAGAAGAATATATCAAAAGAGGGCGCCAAAAGCTGAATGAAAAAATACAACTGATACTAAAATTCCCCCCAGCAAAAAGAATTTATATCTCAAATTACGGTTAATGTTAATTTTGTACTTGAAAAGTTAACTAAAAAGTTTGTGAAATTGTCAGGCCTATAAGCCGACAGAGTTTAATTTTCTTTATTATTTGTAGTTCGGTTCTTTGTAGAATGTAGAAACAGTTATAAAAATAACCATTTATGAACAATCACGACGATTAATTCAATGTACACAAAGGTCTCGAGAAGAAATTGATATAATTCTTATATAACGGTGGTTAACTAAAAAAACATGAGTAAAAAATGTATAGACAACCGCTTGTTTTAGAAAAATGTTGAAAAAAGAGCAAAATAGTTGGCTTTCTAACTTTTTTATGCTGATTTTTTTATTTCACCAGCGTCATATACCAATTACTTTCAATTCTTCTCGAGACCTTTGTGTACATTGAATTAACCGTCGTAATTGTTAATTAGTAAATGCAAAAACAAACCAAAAATTCAATGTTTTATATTTTAATAAGTTTTGTACCTTGTATGAAAATGATAGTATATGGCCAAACAAAGATTTTAGAAATTCTGTAATAGTTAATAATACTCCAAGTGTTTTCACCGAAGTGCAACCTGATGTTCTTGCATGCGGACCTAAATTTTGTCTCCCTCCAAAGACAGTTCCAATTCTTAATACTATTACTTCGGTGGATTCTTCTTTGGAAAGAGCCAATTTATCTGACATGAAAGACACCAAAGATTCGGTTAGAGCAAAATTTTTTTCGTGTTTATTAAATACGTAGTTTGGTTAAAATTAAGGTATCAAATTAGGTTTATCGTAAAGTGCAAACTGTTATTTGTGATCTAAAAAAGAAAGCTAGTGACGAGGATATTGTTTTTGTATTTGCAGATAAAGGTTCAAAAACTGTGGTAACTTTATATCTTAACAAAATGTCAAATCACTTTTCTAACACTCAAAATTTTTGCCAAAACAACAAAAACTCAAATAAAAGCTTCATATTCCACAGCCAAATCCTTGCTTTCTTCTTTTCTCACTGCTAATATTATTTTAAATATTTTGCCTAGTTTTGATAAGGCGATTTTACCTAATCGGTACGGTTTAATAAAAGTTCATAAGGCAGGAAATCCTATTCGTGTTATCACACCTATGTACAGGTCAATGTTTTATGAAATAGCTAAGAATTTAGATTCTGTTTTAAAACCTTGTATTCAAAATTTGCAATATCGTATTTCATCTATAGGTTGGTTTTATAAATGAGTTAAAAAATATTTCAATCAGGCCTAACTGTTTTATGGTAAGTATAGATGTTGTAAGTCTTTTTGATAATGTTGATACTAGTTTTATCATTGATCTTTTGCCTAAGGTTTTATCTGATACTGAGTTTTATTGGAGAGAAAATGTGTCATTTTTTAATAATGCTTCTATTCGTACAATAGTTAATTTATTTAAATGTGTGTTAAACAATAGTTTTTTAAAATCTGATAATGTTTTATACCGCCAAAATTATGTCGTTCTTATGGGTAGCCCTGTTTCTGTTTCAATAAGTGATTTGTACTTATGCGTTTTAGAAACTGATTTTTTTAACAATGTATGTCCTCTAGTTCTTAAGCCTATTTTTTTATCGCAGGTAAATAGATGATGTGTTTTTAATATTTAATGTTATTCCTCCTTATGCTGATAGAGATGCTGTTTTACGTTTGTTTTTAAATGAATTTCATAATTTTTTATTTGCTACCAAAGTACGTTTTACATCCGAACTTGAAACTTTTTGTGAATCTCGTTTTAAATCTCCTTGTGAATCTCATGTTGAATCTCATTATGAACTGTCTTTTCTCGATTGTTTTATCAAACGTTTTGAAGACAAGATTGAAATCAGTGTTTATTGTAAAGCCGCTCATTGAAATAAGTACATATCAAAATATTCTTTTATTCATAATCAATATATTTCTTTAACACTTAATACATTAAAATTACGTGCGCTTCAAACTGCACTAATTTATTCTTGCTTAAAAATGAATTCGATTTCCTCACAAATATTTTTTTAAAATAAACATGGTTATGATCAAGAGTTTGTGTCAAGATTTTTTGATTTTACGCGTTTTAAATCCACCTGTGCATTACCAACAACCCCAAAATCTAAATTACCTATCATTTCATTACCGTTTTTTGGCTCTTCCTCTTATAAAATCAAAAACATTTTAAAAAGTGTCGGGTTCTCCTCCTATTTTAAATCTCCTCTTTCTTTAAGGTCTTTTCTTTTTTATCATAGTGGCCCCCGCCCAGAAAATCTTGACCAAAAAAGTGTTGTATAATTAATTTCTTGTAACAATTGCAGTGCGTTTTATATTGGACTTTCAACACGGACATCTTCATTACGTTTTTTGAACACCAACGAGCAGCAAATAGCAATGCACCAGACTCCTCACTTTCAGCGCTCTCTTTACATTCCCGGAATACTGAACATAATTTCAGTTTTACCAAGTTTTTAGCACGTGACAATAATTATTTTGCCCTTCGTTTTAAAGAAGCTTATTTTATATCAGGTAATAAGGACAATATTGATTTTTTAAATATTCATAGTACGGAAATTTGTAAATTAGTACCTGATATATATAAGGTTTTATTACAAAATTTTAAATTATAATCCACGTTTTTTAAAATTATTATTTAGTATATTTATATCTACTTTCCCGTGTTTTAGTGTGTTTTTATTCATAGTATTTTTTTCAAAATTTCAGATTTCCAGACGAAGGCCTATGTTTTATCAGGTTGAAACGTAGAATAAATAATTTCAAATTATTTCTGTCTTTAATCGCCATGCAACAATACAATAATT
>JASAMX010014458.1:0-15029 GCA_030248175.1 Microlaimidae sp. YZB2_3 | reverse complement strand
ACTTTCCGGAAAAATGCATACGTATGCATATAACTAAAAAAAAATATGCATACGTATGCATATGAATTTATGCATACGTATGCATAACATATGCATACGTATGCATATAAACATATGCATACGTATGCATTTAGGTTGGATCCACACATAGCCCGTATAATTTGTTCTTCATTTCTCATTCTTCTTTTCTTTATTAATTAATTTTCATGTATTCTTGATTAAGTATAATTTGCAAAACAAACTATTAAGTATAAACTTTTTGTTTAATTTTTAGGTTTTGCTTAGGCTTAGGAAAAAATAGTTACCTTAAAAAAACAACATTAAATATAAATTTACCACAAAAATTTAGGTTAATTTTTAGGTTTCGCTTAGGCTCAGGAAAAACAAGTTTAAATTATTAAAGAACTAACCGTTTACTAAGTTTTTTCTTTAATTTCAAGGAAAAATTTAAATTTTTGACTTATCGTTTATTGTTAAAAAACATTGTTTTGTTTAAATAATATATTATAAACATTTTTTATATTCTATTGAGTTTTTTATTCTTTGGGGGAAGTTTATACCACCTTGGCGGTGAGTTTTAACGTTCTTTTAAAAGCAACGCGTACTGGGGGGGACTAATGCTTGGCGTTCAAGTGCGCGGCGTTCTAATGCTGGCAGTCTAATGCTCAGCGATCAAGTGCTGGCGTTCAAATTTCCTAGACACCAAATCTAAATCAGCTGCGCGCTGTCCTGTTAGCGTACTCGGAGACGTGCAAGTTGCGGCAAGCACTAGAGCAGATTTTTTCACTCTGCTGCGGAGTCACCTGCGGAGTTTTCTCCCAGGGTTGCCAGGTTAGCCCCTTTGGGGCTATTTTTAGCCCCTTTCTTGGGCCGATAGCCCCTAAAATTTGAAAATAGCCCTTAGCCCCTTTTTTAGCCCCTTCTCCCAAAAATAGCCCCTTTTATGGCCCCTTTTTGGGTCAGCTTCAAAAATAAAAAAAACAACGAAAATTGTCCAAAATCTTTGAGAAAATGATCACTGCTGGTGATATTGTACACTTTTAAATGGTTGTTTAGTACTATTATTCATGCTGCTGCTGGAAATTCACTGTTTTTTTTGGGGGGCGGGGGGTGTGTTTTTTTTTTGCTGGCTGGCTGGACCTAAGCCTAAGCCTAAGCCAAGCCTGAAGTGCGCAAGCTAAATTTACATTGTTTTGTTTGAGGGGGGGAGTTTTGGGGGGGGCGTGGCGGCCGGCGGGGCGGGGGGGTTGGGTCCGTGCCGGCCATTCCCTGTTTTTTTGGTTTAAAAATTTTACTTTTTTTTTGTCTTTTCTAATCTTCGCTTCGCTTTCCTTCACTATCAGATATCGTTTCGCTCTGCGCAAAACTTCGCTTTATTTTTCCAATCTATTGATGTAATGGCTGTCTCAGTTTGTTAAATAAAATGTAACATTATCATTTTTGTTTAAATTCATTTATACAAATTTCCAATAATTATAAATTTAAAAGCAAGTGGCGGTTTTTTTTATTTTACAATTTGTTTCAAAAAATACAACATTAAATAATAAAAATAAAAATTTATCATAATAATTTTTAAGTTTTGCTAAGATCTTTCAGAATAACGTACATTTGGCTTTTGGGGAGGGGTAAAACCCACATCGACTGAGCGGACGGACGAAAATCAATGGGGTAAAACCCACACCGCCGGACCGCCAAAAACCGTTAATAACTCTAAAACTCTAACTTGTTATTTATTATTTTTTTGATGTTGCATTTTTTTTAATTGTTTGTGATTTGTGGCATGAAAACTGACTTGTAATAATTAAAACAATATTTTAAATTTAAAAGTGTTTTGCTGCTTAGAATTTGCAAGATTAAAAATTAATTAAAAATTTGTACCCCAGCAGCTTTTTTTAAAATTTTTACCCTAATGAAAAATTTATTGGTTTTATGTTTATTAAAAAATTGTTTTAGTATTAAATTAGAACCTATAGAGTGGCTGCGATCGGGGCAATCGCAGCTGTTAAGCTGTTATGCTGCCCAAAATTTTCAAATTTAAAATTTTTTTTTTTTGGTTAAATTTTGGTTTTGGTTTTGGTTTTGGTTAAAATTTTGGTTAAATTCAAAAAAAATAGTTTATAAAAGAGTTCTTTAAATTTGAAATGTTCAATTTAAAAATGTGTTTTTATGCAATAAAAATATTTTTATTGTGTTTAATTGATTAATATTGAAGTTATAAGCATTTGAATTGCTTAAATACTGCTTTAAATAGTTTAAAAAACAATGAAATATGTGTGTAATCTATATTTTTGCCTTTATTTAACAAAAATCGATAGTTTTTAAAAATAGCCCCTTTTTACTCCAAAAATAGCCCCTTTTTTCAAATTTTGGCATTTTTCGACAATTTCGATAGCCCCTTTTGCCCCTTTTTTTCCGAAAAATAGCCCCTTTTTCATTTTTAGACCTGGCAACCCTGTTTCTCCTGTTAGCCCCAGGTCAGGGGAAATTCCCCTAGTTTTGGGGGGATTTTTTGCCAGTTTGGGGGGAAAATGCCGACTTGGGGGTTGGGGGGAAAACTTGGGGGATTTCGTCAAAACTTGGGGGAATTTTCAGGGGATTTTACAAATTTTGACAGTCAAAATTTTTTGATTAAATGCTCACTGCTGATGATGAATTTCCACCTAGCTTGTGTGTTACAACTGCAACATCAATATACTGGGCAAACTCTGATTCACTCGATAACTTTCACTCGATAAGCTGTTTTTTCGGTTTTGCTTCCTAAGCCTAAAACAGCCTATCGAGTGAAACTTATCGAGTGAATCAGAGTTTGCCTTTTTATCTGTTTTTTTGGTAAGCACTAAAAGACACCTACCACACCTACTACACCTACTACACCGACCGACCTAAGCAACCTAAGCAAAACCTCAAAATCAAACAAAACATTAAATTTAGCTTGATTTTAAGGTTTTGCTTAGGTTGCTTAGGGAAATTTTTAGAAACAAGAGGAGTTTCACCCCTCGGTTGGTCGGTCGGTGTAGTAGGTGTGGTAGGTGTCTTTTAGTGCTTGCCGTTTTTTTTGGTGTCCGGAAATTTCGTCTTCTACATCTCGTCTTTCAACATCTCGTCTTCTACAACTCGTCTTCGGAAAACTCGTTATTTAAACATCTCGTCTTCGGAAAACTCGTCTTTTGGATGCGATTTTGTAAACGTATTTTCAAAAATGTGAGTTTCCAGCTCAATGATAAAATTTTCTTTGATGTTTAGGCTTAGGAAAAAAATAAGGTTTTTACTCTTCGGTGCAAAAAGCATCATTAAATACAAATTTACATTGATAAAGTTTTGCTTGATTTTTAGGTTTTGCTTAGGCTTAGGTTCTCAGTTTTTTGAATAAATCATTTAATAAAAGTTTATCATGATAAAAATTTTGCTTGATTTTTGGCATTTGCTTAGGCTTAGGTAAAAAAAGGTTTTCAATACATTGTTTTAGTCAAAAAAGGAGAAACTTATCTTTTGAAAAGTGCGTGTACAAAATCGCACCCAAAAGACGAGTTTTCCGAAAACGAGATGTATAAAAGACGAGTTTTCCGAAAACGAGATGTTTAAAAGACGAGTTTTCCGAAGACGAGTTGTAGAAGACGAGATGTTGAAAGACAGATGTAGAAGACGAAATTTCCGGGAACCGTTTTTTTTACTTTAACCTTTTTTTTCTTTTTGTAATATTGTTGGTTTGTGTGCGGTATTGTTTGATTTTTTTAGTAAAAATTGGTACAAGTTCTATACGTGTACCAAAATTCGATTTGACCGATTCAAAAGTAATTACAAATTGTAAAATATCTTTATAGCATAAATTGAACACGTAGACCTTATTTTTGTGGTTATTTTTTGGATTTGAGCCTCTGAAAAAAATTTATGAGCCGATTTGTACCCCAAAATTGCCCTTTTTTGGCATGTACAATTTTTTGTATTAAGCATTTAATCAAATTAATATTATTTTTTTTGTATAACCAAGTGTCTGGCAGTTACAAATATACTTTTATATTTTTCATGGTAGCCACCAATTTTTTATAGTAACCGTTCAAATACCCACTGAAGGGAGAGAATAAAACCCGGGCGAAAAGTCCCGGGCAGCCGGGCGGCCGGGCAATAGCAGGGGATAAAACCCGGGTGGTTTAAAAAAATCGTATTTAAATGTACACTTGATCAGAAATTAAGTTATAAAACTGAAGTTTAGTTGTTTTACTACATTTGGGTCAAATTTTATGGATAAAACTTTTTATTTCAGCGAAAATTAAATAAAAATATTTTTATGGCATTGTGCCAATGGCATCTGAAAGTATAAAACCCGGGCGAAGGTGATCTTTAGAAAGGGTGAGACATCGCGAGGATAAAAGCCGGGCGGTCAATTTTTTTTATTCTAAAAGATTTATTGAACAATAAACACAGCTGAATTAATCGTTTGCGAATTCGTTGAGGCTCTAACTTGCTTTTAAACAAAGATTTTTTTTCAAACAATTAAAAAAAAGTAGCTTTAAATTGGTTTTAAACTTTGCCCGGTTTTTCTTTTAGGATCGCCCGGCTTTTATCTTTTTGAACTTGTTTTGGCACATAGCCATAAAAATAACTATCTAATATTTTTGCTAAAAAAATTTTTTTTTAAATACAAAAAGCAAGTTAGAGCCTCAAAGAATTCGCAAACAATTAATTTAACGGTGTTATATTGTTCAATAAATGTTTTAAAATAAAAAAATTGACCGCCCGGCTTTTATCCTCGCGATATCTCACCCTTTCTAAAGATCACCTTCGCCCGGGTTTTATACTTTCAGATGCCATTGGCACAATGCCATAAAAATATTTTTATTTAATTTTCGCTGAAATAAAAAGTTTTATCCATAAAATTTGGCCCAAATGTAGTAAAAATACCAAACTTCAGTTTTATAACTTAATTTCTGATCAAGTGTACATTTAAATACGATTTTTTTAAACCACCCGGGTTTTATCCCCAGCTATTGCCCGGCTGCCCGGGACTTTTCGCCCGGGTTTTATTCTCTCCCCCCACTGAAAAAATTAAAATTTTTGAAAAACAACTTATTTTAGTAAAAATTAATCATATTACAATTTTGTTTAATTTTTAAGTTTCGCTTAGGCTTAGGAACAATAAATCGGTGAAAAACTAAGTTTAAATCAGCGTTTAAAGTCAAACAAATTTTCTTGTCCATGTTTTTTGGTGGTTCATGTGACTTTCGAATTTTCAATTTTTTTGAAAATTTTTGAGTTCTTCAGACTTTAAGCATTGTTAAAACATAGTTTTCAAATTAGTTTGTTCGTTTAAAATTTTTTTCTTAACATCATAAATTGCACATGCTGAAAAAGGTCATTTTTTGGGTATGAATTGACCCATAACTTTTTATCGATAGCTTAAATCTCAAAAATAACCACAAAAATAAGGTCTACGTGTCTTATTTAGGCAATGAAAATGTTTTACAACTTGTATTCACAGTTAGATCGGTCAAATCGAATTTTGGTACACGTATGGAACTTGTACCGACGTGGTATACTGTTTTTTGAATCTAGATGGACATCACAAAGTTTATTTCTCATATCAATCAGTAAATTCAGTGTAAACAAGGAGTCAAATAGATTAACTATTATATCCTATTTCCGACCTAATTTTTAATTTTATTATTTGTATTGGAAAATTTTGAAACATATTTTTGCTCAAAAATGTAATTTGTTATAACCTTGCATTATCCAACTGATACCTAAATAATATAAAAAACAAGGGAGCCTTTTATATATACAAATACTTTATAAAAAGGTAAGAAATATTTTGAGTTGATTAAACCGGTTTTCTTTGGTTGCTTTTTAACGTGTCATCTCAAAGCGGATGCTACTGGTGATGATGCCTAAATTTTTTGGAAATTAAAAAATCAAATTAAATTTTTTCTTCCCCTACCCCACCCAGCTCAGTTTTTTTATTAATTTGCCAGAAAAAATATTTGTTGTGTATTTATTAAAAAAGGTTTTAGTATTAAAATTCCAAACTAAAAAGTGGCTGCCATTGCCCCCTAAGGTGTTATGCTGCCCAAATTTTTAAAAGTTAAAAAATCAGTTAAAATTTTTTATACCCCAGCTCAGCTTATTTTTTATTTTACCTAGTTCAAAAAAATATTTGTTGTTATTTATTAATTTATTATTTATTAATAAATTGAAAGTAAAATGTTGTTGTTGCCATGTTTTTATTGCAATGTTTTTGTTATAGCTTTAATCTGTTGTGTTGTGACTATAGTGCCAAACAAAAGTTTGATGAAATTGGGTTTGTTTAATTGAAATAAACTGTAAAATCAGCTCAAAATGATTTGAGATATCAATTTCTGCAATAACTATATTATAATGTATATCAGACCTGTGCACTGCCCCCCCCCCCGGTGTTAAAACGGGGGGGGGAGATTCCAAAATGGGGGGGGGGGGCAACTTTTTTGAAACGGGGGGGGGCAATAAAACGGGGGGGCAAGCAGGGGAAAAGAAAAAAAAGAGAAAAAAGGAGAAAAAAGAAGGGAAAAGGGAAAAAAGGAACAAAAAAGCGAAAATAAGGTAAAAATAGGTACTGCGGTGATGTTAGCGCCCGTCGATAGCGCCCGTCGAGTAACTAGATTATACATTGTGCACATATTTTAAACTTTTCAAATTTTTCGTTTCCTAACTGGTATTAATGAAAAAATTTAACTAATATAACATTTTTGCGACTTAAGTTTTTGATATTAACGTTTTTATTATTTTTTTTATTTTGACATATTTAATAAAACTCATGTAAACAATAATTTTGCCCATTAAGCTGGCGCCCGTCGGTAAATTCTTATTGATTTAAGTCGTAAAGCTCTGATTCATGCTTAGAATCAATCTTTGTGACCATTTTTACAAGTTGATGTTATTTTGTTTTGTTTATATTCAATAGGTACATTTTATATGAAATTTTTAAATTAAATTTCTCTCGACGGGCGCTGGGGCTTGTCCACGAAATAGAGTGGTCCTTATTTCCAGCGCCCGTCGAGGATTTTTTTAATTTTATATTTTTTCTTAACAAAAAAACATCAAAAGTATAAATAAAGGGTCTAAAATCATCCTAAAACTATTTATATTGATTTTTTATTAAAAAAAACTCTATATTTTAGTTATTTAAACGCGTAAAAATCACTGTGTACGTAAAAAAAGCAAGGCAAACCTGTTTTTTATATATGCAAGGTTTATAGTAGTTCTTGACTGACGGGCGTTGTAGAGGCTAACGGTAATTCCCATGGACCATGGACCAATTCGGACCCAACATGGACCCGCCCATGAGGGGTAACAATACAAAACAATATAAAGTTGTTAGTTTTAACTTTTAAATGGCTTAGGCTTAGGCTTAGGATAACACTAAGCCTAAGCCTAAGCCTGAGGTGCACTAACAACTTTACATTGTTTTGTAATGTTAAAGTGAGTCTTTCACCCCTCATGGGCGGGTCCATGTTAGGTCCGAATTGGTCCATGGTCCATGGGAATTACCGTTAGCCGTTGTAGATTGTTTCACACGAAACATAGAAGAAAAGAAATAAGTTATAAATGGACACCTTCATAAATGTACTAACAGCATTTTTCATTTATTTTAAATTCATATTTTTCACTATACATTTAGGCCGTCAGTAATGTATTTGTCGACATAATGATTTCGGTTTGGCATAAATAATAATTTTTTAAAATAACTTTAATTCAGATTTCTAAATTTTATTGTATTGGTTTTAAAAGTCATTATATATATCAAGATATATTTTTGTTATGTTGTTTTGTTACTGTATTATTTTGCTGTTAAAAGTAAATAGTTTATAAATTAAGACTTAATTTATAAACAGTAATTACGTTTAATTTACCGATTACATGTCAAATACATGTATTTAAATTTCGAAAAAGCTATAACGAAAAAGATTGAAATAATTTTTAGCAATTTCTGATATATTATACTTTACTAGGTTTTTTAATTAAAATGAGCGCAGCTGTACGCGCAACACATGCCACCAAACAAATCGAAATTAAAGTTATAGAAAATGTACATTAATCTCAATTAAGTCGTGGTTGTGGTTAAAAATCTAATCTGCAGTAAATAATGCAGTCGATAATGAATATAATAATTACAACTTCACGAAAATAAAGTTTTCGTGTTTTTTTTTGTTTACTAAATTATTATAATACTATTTCAGAAAATCATTACTATTCGCAGTATTGCGGCAGAAGTCGACACGCAACGTTGTGTGACTAAGTACGTTACGTGCATTACGTGATCTGTTAATATTGTTAATTATAAGAAAAACAAGCAATACGTAACTGAACGAAAGACAATAACAAAAATGAAAACTTTTAGTCAGTGGGAACCAAAGTTTTACAATAAATAAAAGCACAGTCAATAAAATCTTTATTGTATACATTACATCAGTAGTATGTTGCAACGTTTTTTGGCGATTTTGAATCACCATCATCAGGCAATACTAAAACACATAAAAGAGGTTAAAACTAAGAATAAATTACACAAGATTTAAAAAGAATAAAATTTTATACAGCAAAATATAAATATATGAAATTTGTAAAGGATATAAAAAAGTATGTGAAAAGATGAATAAAACTTTAAACAAAAAAATTTTATTATTAAAATGTAAGTGGTAACAAAAGAATAGGTAAAACAGGCAAAAACGTTAAAAAACGCAAAGAATTTTTGATAAAAAATATTTTTATAAAAATTTGTATAAAAAAATTTTTATAAATAAAAATTTTGTAGAAAAGAAACAATAAAACAAAACGCAAAAAAACAGCCTAATAAAATAAACCTATATAAAGCTGGAAAAAACAGAGTTAAAAAGCTAAAATATAAGGTAGAAAGAATGCAATAAAACAAAAAAAACCTATAAAACAAACGGGAAAAAACAGTGTAATAAAAAAGGCTAAAACATAAAGTGAAAAAAAACATTAAAAAAAGAAGAAAAACAGTTAAAAAAGTTGAAGTGGAAGGGACGCAATATTTTTATTGAGAATGGGTTTTTCCTGCGCAATGTGTATGCTTTTTTTTACATAACAGATGGAAATCAGACTTGGCACAATATAGAATGGAAAAATCACTAGGAGAGGCATTGTACCCACATTCAAGAATGTGATTCAGTACCGCGGATTTTTCTTTACGCATGGTATTTCGATCAGTGAAAGGACTTCTTCCGAGGTGCTCAGATATCCTAGTGGTGAAATGGCGGACAGTTTTGCCCATGTAGGTACTATTGTAAATACCGCACAAAAGTTCACTCCAGATATTAAGCGCCTTGGGATTTGGTCCTTTACCTGAAAGAAACCACCAATATGACAAGAAGTAGTGAAAACAATTTTACAGTTAACTTGTGGTATTGATTTGAAAAGAATTCTTAAACGTTTGCGAGTTTGTATAGATAAAATTCCTAGAAAAGGTAAACTCAGCACTATAGGACATGCTGGTACAGGAACCGGTTTTTGAACAGCGGTCGGAATGGAGAAATTTTTTTCAAAAAGAAGTTTGATACATTTATCCAAAAAACATTTTGTTTTGAAATTTCCACGTGAATTTGATTCATTGTGCTGCAAATTGTGTAAATTCAAAATAGCAGTGTGTAAAAATCCGATTTTATAACTTTCAGGAATAAAGCTTGAAAAATTGGTATAGACGCCACTAAAAGTTTGCTTTCAATAAATAGATGTGGAAAATTTATTGTCGCATTTTTTAACACTTATGTCCAAAAAAGCTAAGGAATTTTCTTGTTCAATTTCTGAAGTAAATTTAATTGATTAATGCTGTTGGTTCATATAGTTCTTAAATTATTCAAGGTGCGCAGGGTCACGGAAAAGAAGGAAAAGATTATCAACATAGCGCCTGTAAAAAACAAGTTTAAAATCCCAAAGGCAATTTTTAACCAGATTTGTTTGTAGTAAACCAAAAAAGCGTTGGCTAGCAGTGGGCCAAGAGGAGACCCCATTGCTACGCCATCAATCTGTTTGTAATAAGTGTCGTCAAAAATAAACAAGGCGTCCTTTGCAGCAAGGGTGAGTAATTCTTTTAAGTCCCAAGGAGCAAATGGCCCTATATCCAATTTTAGTTCTGAAACTCGGTTAATAATTAATTAAATCTATTGTTTCAAAAAAGGGACCGTTAGTGAAAAGAGACTGTATATCCAAACTTCCCATAAATAAATTATTGGAATTAACATTGGCGATTTCAGAAGCAAAGCTAAAAGAGTCTTTAACAGTATATTCACCAGAAGCTAAAAGACAAAGAATGTTTACCAAAAATTTTGAAAGTTTGTAAGCTGACGTAATTATTGCTGATAAGATAGGACAGATCGGGCAACAATTTTTGTGCGATTTTGGTAAACCGTATACAGTTGTTTAGCGATTTTAAAAACTTTTTTAATATTATCTTCTGTTTTAATAATTGATTTGTAATCTTGATTGCCTGTAAAATTGAGTTTATGGAATTTGCTTTTGTCCAAAAGTACTGTTTTAACTCTTGAAATATAATGTTTTGTTAAGAATTACTATGGAGTTCCCTTTATCAGCTTTAGAAATGATATGGCTTTTATCGGATTTTAGTGACTTTAGTGCTTCCTGTTCGTTTTTTGACAAGTTCCAAGGAGTTTAATTATTATTGCAAAGATAAAAAGACGTTCACATTACTTTTTTATATCCTTTACACACTTCGTATATTTATATTTTGCTGTATAAAATTTCATTTTATTTTATTCTTTATAAATCTTGTGTAATTTATTCTTAGTTTTAACCTCTTTTATGTGTTTTAGTATTGCCTGATGATGGTGATTTGAAATCGCCAAAACATTGCAACATACTACTGATGTAATGTATACTATAAAGATTTTATCAGCTGTGCTTTTATTAATTGTCAATTTAACTGATCAAAAAGTAAAATTTCTGCAGCAGCATTTCTGGAGGAAATCACCTAAGAAAAAACTGGCTATGCTAACTAAATAAAAGTAAAATATGCATGTGAAACACATACATGGGCACGAGGGGGTTGGGGGGTTAACTCCCCCCCAAATTCTGAGAAGTGGGGTTCAACCCCCCCCCACTCAGAAGTGGGGGGGAGAAAAAGTTAACCTCCCCCCAATTTTGGAAAAATGAAGAAAAAATGTCTTTAAAATGACTTCTAACTGCCTCCAAACTTAAGTTTTGAGGTCAAAATGAATGTTTTAAGCAATAAAAAGCTCAAAAATGCAATAAAAAGGGCTTTTTGACCTAAAATTAGTGTTTTTAACCTATTTTTCCTTCAAAATCGAAAAACGATATGGGTAAAATGCACTCCAGAAAAAAAAACGATATGGGTATTTTGCGTTTCTCAGATTTTAACCCCCCCCCCCCCCCACTCCGGACCAACTTGCCTATGTATGGTGAAACATTCTTATACCCCAAATCGGATTTGTAGACCTCAATTTTGAGGGTATTTTTTCGATTTTGGTCTTCTGCAAAAAGTTATGAGCCCATTTAAGCCCTAAAATTGCCCATTTTTAGTATGTACAATTTATGTTTGTTAAGAAAAAAAATTTTGTTAAGCAACAAAACAACATAAAAATTATATTTTTACATTCCTAAAAGTCTGAAAAATCTAAAAATATCTAAAAAATTAAAAAATTTGTTGGTCACATTGACCTTCAAAAACATTAACAACAGTTTTTATTTGGTTTTAAAAGCTAATTTAAGCTTATTTTTGTTAATATTAGTTATCCTAAGCCTAAGCAAAACCGAAAAATTAAGTTAAATTGTATTTTGACATATTTTTATTTGATTATATGTTTTTGACAAATTTTCATTTTTTTTCAAAATTGAAATTTAGTAGCCCAATAAAATTTTGAAAAATTTTTAACTGGTTGTCATACCAAAATAGTGGATACTAAAAAAATTTTGAACTATATTCAGAGCCACTAGACTCTGGGCAATCCGAAAAAACTAGTTATAAAAACTAGTTAATTATAAACTAGTTAGTTATTTAAAAGTTAAATAAAAAATTGTCATTAACAGCATAAATTGTACATACCAAAAATAGGCAATTTTCGGGCTTAATTGGGTTTACAGAACTTTTTAAAACTTTTTACTTTAAACTTTAAAAACTTTTTACGGAAGACTTTAATCGTAAAAATAACCTCAAAAATGATGTCTATGTGTTGAAATCGGGGTATACAAATAATCTATATGCGTACTTTTGTTTTCGATTGGTCAAACTGAGAATTGGCACATAGCGACGTCATACCAGGGACGTATCCAGGGAAGGCGGGGGGGGGGGGGGGGGGGGCGGCCCCCCCCCCCCTAAAACGGTCGGACAGGGGAAAAATAGGGATAATAGTGGTTGGGCGGGGCAGCCGCCCCCCCCCCTTAATAGTCGCCAGAGAGTAAAATCTGGGGGTTTTCAGAGGCTAAAAATTTAAAATTTTCCAGCGTCTCGCTAATCGCTCGGCGCCAAACTATAAAATAATTTTAGTACCCCAATTGACCCCCAAAAAACAAAAAATATTTTCGACCACTTTCTATAATATACATATATATCTCGCTATTTATCTTGCCTAATGCTAATGTTATTACAAAGTTAGTACAATATTTTTTATAAGTAATAAATACTACACAGAAAGCAAAAAAAAAAATCATATTGGTTGATTTATGTACCTCCCCCTCCTCCTAAATTTTCCAGCCACCTATAGCATTGGCTTGGATTTTTTCATATATGTAGGTAGGTACCCTAAATAACATGGAGTCAAGATGCTGCTCATGTGCTTTGGTTTACAATGTGGGTGTAGCGTAGCCAAGGGGTCTGAAGGATCTCTAATTCCTTTTTTGTGAAATCCAAGCTCTGCCAATGTGTGCTAATGTAATTTGTAACTAAGAAAACACGTTTTTATTGCTAAAAACATTAGATAATATGTTATTAGGCCAAAAACAGTGTATTATACAGCTTTATCTACGTTTATCCCTGCTTTTTTAACGTTTTAAAAAATTAAGGAGGGGGCTCCGCCCCCCCCCCCCTCAAAATTTCGGGGAGGGGGCCCGAAATTTTTTTATACTACAATCCCCCCCCCCCCCCCCAAAAAATGAAACTCTGGCTACGTCCCTGCGTCATACCCAGGGTTTCATTTTTGGGGGAGAGGGGCGGAGCCACCCTTAATTTTTGAAAACGTTAAAAAAGCAGGGATAAACGTAGATAAAGCTTAATAATACACTGTTTTTGGCCTAATAACGTATTATCTAATGTTTTTAGCGGTAAAAGCCTGGATTTCACAAAAAAAGACTTTTCAGACCCCTTGGCTTGTTGGCTACACCCACATTGTAAACCAAAGCACATGAGTAGCATCTCGACTGTTTTTAAGGGTACCTACCTATGAAAAAAATCCGAGCCAATAAAATGCAATAGGCGGCTGGAAAATTTAGGAGGGGGGAGATAAATAAATCAACAATATAGTTTGTTTTGCTTTCTGTGTAGTACTTATTTATTACTTATAAAAAATATTGTACTAACTTTGAAATAACATTAGCATTAGGCAAGATAGATAGGGAGATATATGTATGTATACTATAAAAAGTGACCGCTGACCGAAGCGAAGCGGAAAAAATTTTTGGTTTTTGGGGGTCAATTGTGGTACTAAAATTATTTTATAGTTTGGCGCCGAGAGATTAGCGAGGCGCTAGAAAATTTTGAATTTTTAGCCTCTGAAAACCCCCAAATTTTACTATCTGGCGACCATTTCGGGGGGGGGGGCGGCCCCCCCCCCCCCCCCTCCGCCTCCTCTGGTTACGTCCCTGTTGGTACACGTATGGGACTCATAGATGAACACGGTCAAAAAGCCAGGGGATGTGTTTACCTCCGGTAAATGATATTTCGAAATCTAGGGGGGTCGAACCCCTTCCAGCTTTCTAGGGGGGTCTACCTGGGGTGGAAAATTTTGAAACCTAGAGGGGGGTCAGGTGGGGTTCAATTTTCGAAACAAAATACTTTTAAACCATTAAATGTTAAAAAATAGTTTTTTTATAAGATAATACTACATTTTATGTAATAAAAAGCGATATTTAGGTATAAAAAGGGTGTAAAAGCATGAATTTGTGTTAAAAATTTACGTTTTTGGAAAATTTAGTATAAAAAAAGGGTACAGGTACTAAACGTGTACCAAAAATCGATTAGAGATTTCTACGCTACAAATACTAAATAAAAACATGTTTATAGGTCAATTTTGACCTGAAGATCTCGTTTTTAAACTTTAAAAAATTATTGAAACACGATTTTTGATAATATGGGGTAAAATATGGGCAGGGCAAAAAATGACAATATTTTGGGTACACAATTTTTACTGTTAAGAAAAAATTTTAATTAACCGCTAAATTAAAACATTGCTGGAAGTCTGGAGAATCTAAAAATTTACAAAAAAATTATAAATTCGATAGTCACATGGACCACTGAAAATATGGACAACAAATTTGTTTTTGCTTAAAAAGCTAATTTAAGCTTATTTTTAATCAGATTTAATCTTTCTAAGCCTAAGCAAAGCCTAAAAATCAAGCTAAATTGTATTATGAGGCATTTTTGTTAAATTATCCCATTTTTTAAATTTCATTTTTTTTCACGACTGAATTTTGATACATTTTTAAACGGTTGCTTTACAAAATTGGTTACGACCAGAAAAAAAGTAAAAATATTTTTAGAACCACCAGACTCTCGGCAATCTAAAAAGTATTCATTCATATTGGTTAAAGCACTATTAAAAAAATTTTCTTTGAAAAAAAGGTCAATTTTTGTCTATAAAACACCATTTATTTTCTTAAAGGGTAGTTTAATCACTTTTTAATGCCCAAAATTAAGATCGCAAAGTCAGAATTGACATAGAAACATGTTTTTTATTTATATTTGTTTGGTGGAATTCTCAAACTGATTTTTGGTACACGTTTAGTACTTGTACCTAAAAAAAGTACTTAAAATTTCCTTGAGAGGGGAGGGGGCAAGGGCGTAGCCAGAGGGGGTT
>JASAMX010014457.1:0-15786 GCA_030248175.1 Microlaimidae sp. YZB2_3 | reverse complement strand
ATAAAACTAATTAAATTTTGGAACCAGATTATGCGCAGGAATCCTTTCGTTAACCTTTTTATCCTTTTAAAAACTTAGTACTTTTATTTTCACACAGATTACAAAAAACTATGAATTATTATTTTCTAACCGATTAATGTAACAGATCTTTTAGGTCCTTTATAAAATAATTTTAATGAAATTCCATTTACATTATTATGGCGTTGTGTTTAAGGCGTCACAATAAAAATTTTACAAAGTTCCAAATCCAGTTTACTGAAAGTTTTTTGTCGGTAAACTGATTTATTTAAAATTTAGTTATTTTAATTTTCCGAATTCATGCATTTGTTTTATAGTATAATGCATGACCGCAGTTAGGATTATAGGAACGCTATCCAAACCTAATAAAAAATTTGGAGAATTGGTGATAATTAGACTCTTAAACTAAAATTAGAAAATTAAATTTAAATTAGCTTAATTAGATTTTTAGCCCTTTAATTTGCAGTTAGATTATAAAATAAAATGATTTGTGATTAAAGACTAATAGGCAATCAAACAAAAAAAACTTCTCTTACATCCTCGAAATTCGTACTCTTGGGGACCCAAGGAGAGGGGGAGGGGTTACGACGCCTTAGATTGGCTACGCTCATGAAATGTGATAAAAATAAAATGTGTATTTGAAAAATAAAATTTTATTCATATTGTAAAGTAGCAACAAAAAATACAAAGAAGCAAATGCAATGGGTACAATTTGAAAGTTTTAAATAGTTTAACAATTTACTGTGGTAGTGCTCAAAAATATAAACTTCAATTAGAGAATGAAAAAAAAGTTATTAAATTATTTTGCTTCGGACTAAAGGAGTACATGGAGTGGCTTAAAGATGCGGACCGAGTCAAACTTTTTGTCTTCGATTTTTATTATTTTTTGTGAAAATCTTACCCCTGCCCCCAATAGCGCACAAAATTTTTTTCATCAAAATATCTTCAGTAGTTCAGGAGACATGACTCTCTAAATCGTCAATTCTGTACTTAAAAAATTACAAACACCAAACACCAAAAACACCAAACGACGGCAGTAATTTTGTGAAGTTTGCCCAACCTTTCTTTCCGTCACTTCGTGTTTTTAGCGAAAAAATCCAGTTTTTTGTACGAAAAACGCGAAAACCGACAAACACTGCACACTGCACTATTTCGACAAACACTGCACCGATCTTAACGATCAAGGTATCAAATTAAAATAGAAAATAGCCGCTTTCTTTAAGTGCATTTTTTGTAATTTAAATTTTAATACCCATTCAGAAGTCTTTCAAATATAGAGGCAAAAACGCCATTTTAGGAGAGTCATATCTACTGAACCACTGGAGATATTTTGATAAAAAAATATTTGTGGGCTATTGGAAGGAGACGTGAGGTTTTCAAAAAAATAATCAAACTGGAAGACAAAAAGTTTGACTCGGTACCGCACCTTTAACGTTTCTCCTGACGTGTCAAAAACCAAAATTTAGCTTCGTTAGTTGATAAGAGTAAATTATGAAGGATAGTTTTATGCAGCAAATTACAAGTATAATTTCAAAAAATTTTTTTAATCTGGAATTGACGTCGGTGAATATTTGTTGGTGAATGTGGGCTCCATTGCACCGTGCAGAGCTATATATTTAAAAACTCTCCTAGTAGGGTAACTGACTTAATTTCGGCCACGCCTTAATTTCGGCCACCAATTTAGGGTGTTAGAAAATTGGATTATTTTTAAAACACAAAAGAACTAGCACAAAAGTAACTGGATTAATGTTGAATCAAGTGTTTTTGCAAAAGTTTTTTTATTTTTGTTTTTTTACATTATCAGCATTTTCATACAAAAAGTGAATTTTTGGTGATTTTCCTAATTTTTGCTTTGTGTTTAAACTGCATCAAATTTAAAACGAAGCAATATATAACCTTAAAATACCTTCTTTTTAAGGCTTAACATTGTTAATTTTCATGTTTTTATATTTTCTTCAAAAGCATTTTGCAATGCGTATAACTCATTGCCATTTTAATATTCTGTTAATTTCGGCCACCTTTTATATTTTTGTAAAAGAACCTGAGTTTTTTGCTGTTTTTCAATTAAGCCAAAATTCGGCCTAAAAATCAAAAAATAGCTATATTTTTTATACCAGTGCAAAATTTGAATATTTCTGTTACACTTAAAAATCAGTAAAGGTTTAAACTTTTCTTTAAAAGCGGCCAAAGTTAAGGCGCGTGCCATTTATTTCGGCCACCTAAAAAAACTGGCCATAACTATTGCTTAAACGAACAATAAAAATTTCTAAAGGTTGCAAATTTATCCTAAGGTATTGTTCTTGGTACATATAACTTAATTTTCCCCGTTTGCGAACTTTAATAGTTATTAGCAAAAATTTATTATAATTATGTCAAAACCTTAAAAAAACAAGTTTTAATAATTTGTATTTTTTGTTCAATTTTTATTTTTGGCTTAAAAAACGTCAAAACAAAGTCAAACGAGCAAAAAAAAATTCTTTATAAATACGGTAGTACTATAATATTTAAAAACAGCAAAAAACGGCAGGTTCTTTTACCTAAATTTTTAGGTGGCCGAAATTAACGGAATATTAAAATGCGCAGTTAGTTAAACGCATTGCAAAATGATTTTGAAGAAAATATCAAAACATGAAAATTAACAACTTTAAGCCTTAAATAGAAGATACTTTAAGGTTATATATTGCTTCCGTTCTAAATTTGATGCAGTTTAAACACAAAGCAAAAATTTGAGAAAATCATCAAAAATTCACTTTTTGTATGAAAATGTTGATAATGTAAAAAAATAAAAATAAAAAAAAACTTTTGCAAAAACACTTTATTCAACATTAATCCAGTTACTTTTTTGCTAGTTCTTTTGTGTTTTAAAAAATAATCCAATTTTCTAACACCCTAAATTGGTGGCCGAAATTAAGGCGTGGCCGAAATTAAGTCAGTTACCCTACGGGTGTTTTGAAATATATACTCTTCACATTTAGTTGAACAATGAGCTAATTCACGTTTTCATTTAACAAAAAGATGATAGGTTTTTTGACGTTTATTGACAAATTACACACTTCCCCAGATTTTGAAATCGGTTGGTATATTTTTAAAAAAATATTCAGCGTCGTCATTTTCAGATTAAAAAAATGGAGTTTTTTTAAAATCTTACGTTCGAAAAAAGGCTTTTCCTCTTTAAAGTTTCATAGTCGTTATTTTGATTTAAAAGCCTTTAACGCCAAAAGGGAAAGATGTCCTGTTAGCGCAATGGCGCCATCAGATTACCATAACTAAGGTCCCTGGTTCGAAATTAATTTTTGTTTTACTTATTAACCAAAACCATTTAGAATCTCGTTTTTATTTTTAAATATTTTTTAATTGTTATAGAATATTCCAAATTATAGTTTAATTTGCTGCATAAAACAATTTTTCATAATTTACTCTCATCAACTAACGAAGCTAAATTTTGGCTTTTGCCACGTCAGGAGAAACGTTAAAAGTGCGGTACCGAGTCAAACTTTTTGTCTTCAAGTTTGCTTATTTTTTGAAAACCGCACCCCGCTTTCAATAGCCCACAAATATTTTTTTTTTATCAAAATATCTCCAGTGGGACTCTCCGAAAATGGCTTTTTTGGCCTCTGTACTTAAAAGATTTCTGAGTGGGTATTAAAATTTAAATTACAAAAAATGCACTTAAAGAAAGCGGCTACTTTTTACTTTAATTTGCTATCTTGATTGTTAAGATTAGTGCAGTATTTTTCGAGAAGATATTGTGTTTCTCGTACAAAAAACCCGCGATTTTTTTTTGCAAAAAATAGGAAGTCTAGGTAAAAATGTTGGGCATACTTTATTAAACCACTGCCGTCATTTGGTGTTTTTAGCAAAAAACTCGCGGGTTTTTTTGTGCGGGAAACGCAATATCTTGACAAATACTGCACCAATTTTAACAATCAAGGTATCAAATTAAAGTAGAAAATAGCCGCTATTGTTGAATGCATATTTTGTAATTTAAATTTTAATACCCATTGAGTAATTTTTCAAGTACAGAATTGTTAGTTTGGAGGGTCATATCTCCTGAACAACTGAAGACATTTTGTTGAAAAAAATTTTGTGCGCTATTGGGGGATGGGGTAAGATTTTCACAAAAAATAATAAAAATCAAAGACAAAAAGTTTGACTCGGTCCGCACCTTTAAGCGATTCCATGTACTCCTTTAGTGCCGAAGCAAAATAATTTAATAACTTTTTTTTCATTCTCTAATTAAAGTTTATATTTTTGAGCACTATCACAGTATATTGTTAAACTATTTAACACTTTCAAATTGTACCCATTGCATTTGCTTCTTTTTATTTTTTTGTTGCTACTTTACAATATGAATAAAATTTTATTGTTCAAATAGACACTTTATTATTATCACATTTCATGAGCGTAGCCAATCTAAGGCGTCGTAACCCCCCACTCCCCTTGGGTCCCCAAGAGTACAAATTTCGAGGATGTAAAAGCAGCGTTTTTGTTTGATTGCCGATTAGTCTTTGATCACAAATCACTTTATTTTATAATCTAGCTGCAAATTAAAAGGCTAAAAATGTAATTAACCTAATTTAATTTAATTTTCTAGTTTTAGTTTAAGAGTCTAATTATCACCAATTCTTCAAATTTTTTATTAGGTTTGGATCACGTTCCTATAATCCTGACTACGGTCATGCATTATACTATCTAACAAATACATGAATTCGAAAAATTAAAATAACTAAATTTTAAATAAATCAGTTTACTAACAAAAATTTTCAGTTTAACTGGATTCGGAACTTTGTAAAATTTTTAGTCTAATGTCTTAAACAAAGCGCCATAACAATGTACATGGAATTCCATTTAAATTATTTTATAAAAGACCTTAAAGATCTGTTACATTAATCGTTTAGAAAATAATAATTCATAGTTTTTTGTAATCGCTGTGAAAATAAAAGTATTAAGTTTTTAAAAGAATAAAAAAAGGTTAACAAAATGATTCCTGCGCATACTGGTCCCAAAATTTATTTAGTTTAATGTTAATCGTTAAATCTGCAGCATTTTGATCAATTTCAAGCAAGGTTTTTAAAAAGTTTTTTATCCCTTTTTTTGTAAAACAATTTTCCAGTAGTTTTTTACCGTTTTTAAGTCATTTTCGTAAGGATTCATTAGTTTATTGAGTGCTTGACGATTATTATAATTAATTTTATTAGTTTTTCAACCTTTTTTAAACTAAAATCAATTTAAACTGGTTTGCAGAAACTTGCACACCGGTGAGCAGGAAATTGCACACCGGTGTGCAAGTTTTGCGTCATGTTGGAACCAGCATAGTAGCAAAAGTTAGTATTGAATGGTACATTCTTCTCTAAATATATTATGTATTCTTGTTAGTACGTAATGTTTTAAATTATAAGATTTGTTTACTTCCATTCCGCTGTGCGTCTGCGTCTCACCCGTCGGCAGTGTTTCCAGGTTGGGGTTTTTCTCCCTAACTTTAGGGTTTTTTTTCAAGCGATTGAGTTTTTTTTTTAAAAAAACCCCATAGGGTTTTTTGGGGTTTTTTTTCTCTGGATTTGGGGTTTTTTTAGGGTTTTTTTTTAGTTTGAACGAAATTTTTTAAATATCTAAATTATGTCATATTTGGTTAAAAACAGTCTTAAATCCACAAAAATTTTCTCTAAAATGCTAGTGGATTAATAAATATTACTTCTGCTGGTTAATTTGGACAGTTGGAAAACAATTTAGACAAACCTAGGCCGGAATTCACAAAGCAGTAGCCGCACTCATAAAAGGCGATTAACCAAGGATTAACCAAAAATTTATACATGGACGTCTCTTTGTCCTGGACAAAGAGAGAATCGAATTAAAAAGCTGATAAAAACTGACTTCAAACGCGGTTTTTGGGCTTTTTCTCATGTTTTATTACTTGAAAAGTATACATACTGTTTTAACGAAAGTATTTTTATATAAATAATTGTCAAATTTTAAGAATATTTGAAAAAAGTTAAATACATGATATTGTTAATTTTTGATTTCGAAATAAAAAAAATAAAATTGAAAAAGACGAATTTTATTTTGATTTTGCATTGGTTCACATTATTAATTTAAATTGATAAAAATTTAATTCCTCTGTATGTTTGATTATGTTATAAGTTTATTGTACATTATTAATCATTATTTAAAGGAATTGAGTCTTTTATCAATTTATATTATATTATGTGAGCCAATGCAAAAACTAATCAACAATCGTTGGTTAATCCTTGGCTAATCGCGCTTTATGAGTGCGGCTACGGGGTATTCGGTGTATACAACGTGTAACTTACGGTATTTTTGGGTGCTAGCATGGTGTTAATTAATCCGGACAAATTACAGTAGGTTTCCCAGCTAATTTTATTTTTTTTTGTTTGAAAAATTTCTTGTTTAACATATATTTACAATACTTTGTTCTGCCCTGCGACTTTTTACACAAATTTGCAATTATTTGATTGAGATTTAAAAGTTTATCGTTTTTTTATATAAATAATTCTATCAAATTTGGCTTTTTATATTTTTTCTTATCGTTTAATGAAATTTTAACACACTTAGCCCCAGGTATACGGAAACCTACTGTAATTTGTAATACGGAAACCTACTGTAATCTGTAACACCGAGCTAGCCCGAGGATTATCCCTGTGTGAATTCCGGCCCTAGCTAACTGCGCAGTTAAAATATTTTTTTATAACAAACATTTATTGTTTTTAATTTTTAAAATACTTATAATATTCTTAATATAATTAACGTTAAATACAACATATAGCATACTTTTTTAAACTATATTTGACGGTGCAAGTCCCATCATACGGTGCAAGTCCCATCAAAAATGGGTTTAAAAACTCACTTGATAAAAAGTGGTGAAAAACATGTTTCTCTAGGTCAACTTTAAATATGTGTTCCATTTTCGGGCATTAAAAACGGATTAAACTACTAATAAAGGAAATAAATGATGTTTTGTAGCCTAAGGGAAGCTAGGGGGGTGGTTACCTGGGGTAAATCCAATTTTGAATTCTGAGAGGGGGTCCCCCCTAGCTTTATAGGGAGGGTTGACCCGGGGGTGCAAAATTTTGAGTTTAAAGTTGTTCTTTTTGAAAAGAATCTGCTTTAATTAATTTAATCAGATTATAATATCTTGTTTTTAATTAACTAAATATTTCATGTAATTTATGTGTTTTTCTATCTATTGTTAATAAATTTGTATAGGGTTTTTTGGGGGGTTTTTTTGTAAAAGTTAATTAAACAAAATGGTTGTTTTTAGAGTTTAAAATACAATTTCCAGAGTTTAAAATACAATTTCCAAATTTGTTTTTGAATGGGGTTTTTTTTGAAAAAAATATCTGGAAAAGTTGATTTTTTGCAAGGTTTTAGGCCAATTTTTATGTTTTTGGTATGGGGTTTTTTTTTTGGGGTTTTTTTCTAAATTTTAGGGTTTTTTGGGGTTTTTTTTTGGCTGTTTTGGGGTTTTTTTTAAAAAAAATCTGGAAACCCTGCCCGTCGGTTTATTCATCCAACGTTCAGCGTTAGAAGGGCGGAAAGAATACCTTTCGTCATAATATCTTCGGCACGCACGGCGAGAAGTTATTTTTTCCGAAGATATTTTACTGGAATATATTTTTGCAAAAATTATTATTGCAGAAGAGATTCTTTCCGAAGATATTATGCAGAATGTGTTTTTTCCGAACACCAAATAAAATTCTCAGAATTTTTTCTTTGTTACTTTACTTTCACTCTCTGTTTCAATTTCAAATTTGTAATGGGCGGTATACCGTATACTTTAAGTACTTTTTACATTGTCACATGTATTAGTATTTAAAATTTTCAAATAAACTAAAAGTAAGATAATTTTTGTTATTTTATCTTACTATATTTTGCTATTTATATAGTGGCTTTATAGGCAAGCACTAAAAGACACCTACCACACCTACTACACCGACCGACCTAAGCAACCTAAGCAAAACCTCAAAATCAAACAAAACACTAAATTTAGCTTGATTTTAAGGTTTTGCTTAGGTTGCTTAGAGAAATTTTTAGAAACAAGAGGAGTTTCACCCCTCGGTTGGTCGGTCGGTGTAGTAGGTGTAGTAGGTGTGGTAGGTGTCTTTTAGTGCTTGCCGCTTTATATAAGTTTTGTTTAAAATGTGCACAATGTAAAATCAATTAATAGAAAATGATTATATTTTTTTAATTTTTAAGACGGACCTGTGAGGTCAGTCTTAAAAATAAAAAATATTGACTGAACTGGCTGAAGTGAAGAGCTCAGGCTAGCTTTAATTTATTCGTTTAGTTCAGTTTTTTTGCTGTAAAAATTAAAACTTATGAAGGTTACTGACGGAATAATGGCGAGTACATCGAATAATATTTCAGTGGAAGTCGTCCAATCTCGAGACAGGTATTACTCACATGTATACATAATTAGTTATTAATTATTATCATTCATCACAACAGTATCAAATCAATATGTCATAATACTTAAATTCGACATTGAAAAATTCTGCAATAGTAGGGTAACTGACTTAATTTCGGCCACCTTTTTTAATTTTTTTGAATAAGTTTTTTCTAGTTTTTCCAATCGACCCAAGATTTGGTCTAAAAATCAAACGATAGCTATTTTTGTTATTCAAGTGAAAAATTTTAAAATTTCTGTTACATTTAAAGATCAGTGCAGCTTTAAAATTTTTTTTTATAGTGGCCGAAATTAAGGCGCGAGCCATTAATTTCGGCCACCTAGAGAAAACTTGCTATAACTATTGCCAAAACGAACAATAAAAATTTTTTAAAGTTGCAAATTTATCCTTAGGTATATTGTTCTTAGTACATATAACTTAATTTTTTCCCGTTTGCAAACTTTAATAGTTATTTATTAGCAAGACTTTAAATAATTATGTTAAAACCTTAAAAAACAAGTTTTAATAACATGTATTTTAGAATTTTTTTACTTAAAAAAACATCAAAAAAAAGTCAAATTAGCAAAAAAATTCTTTAAAAATACGGTAGTACGATGATATTTGAGAACGGCAAAAAACGGCAGGTTCTTTCACCTAAATTTTAAGGTGGCCGAAATTAACGGTATCTTAAAATGCGCAGTTAGTTAAACGCATTGCAAAGTAATTTTAAAGAAAATATCAAAACATGAAAATTAACAATTTTAAGCCTTAAATAAAAGTTATTTTAAGGTTATATAGTGCTTCGTTCTAAATTTGATGCAGTTTAAACACGATGACGAAGCAAAAAAAATCACAAAAAAAATCACTTTTTGTATGAAAATGTTGATAATGCAGAATAACACAAATATAAAACTTTTGCAAAAAAACTTTATTCAACATTCATTCAGTTACTTTTGTGCTAGTTCTTTTGTGCTTTAAAAATAAGCCAATTTTGTAACATCCTAAATTGGTGGCCGAAATTAAGGCCTGGCCGAAATCAAGTCAAATACCTTAATTCATTATTTAAAATTATAAAATTTTTATGTATTCAGCAAAAAAGGGGAGAGAATAAAACCCGGGCGAAAAGTCCCGGCTGGCCGGCCAATAGCAGGGAATAAAGCCTGGGTGGTTTAAAAAATCGTATTTAAATCTGCACTTGACCAGAAATTAAGTTATAAAACTTAAGTTTAGTTGTTTTACTACATTTGGGCAAAAGTTAATGGATAAAACTTTATTTCAGCGAAAATTAAATAAAAATATTTTTATGGCATCTTTAGAAAGGGTGGGACATCGCCATAGGTGAGCACGGTCGGGAAAGCTAGGGGGGGTTACCCGGGGTAAATCGAATTTTGAATTCTAGGAGGGGGGTCCCAGGGGGGTCCGGACCCCCCCCTAGCTTTTTAGGGGAGGGTCGACCCGGGGTGCGAAATTTTGAAATCTAGAGGGGGGTCAGGTGGGGTCCGGTTTCCAAAGCAAAACAGTTTTAAACCATAATAACTTTAATTAATTTTTTTACTTTAAAACATTTAATAAACAACAAACACAGCTAAATTAACTGTTTGCGAATGTTTGTTTTATAACTTAATTTCTGGTCAAGTGTAGATTTAAATAAGATTTTTTTAAAACCATCCGGGTTTTATCCTCTGCTATTGCCCGGCCGCCCGGGACTTTTCGTCTGGGTTTTATTCTCGGTACAATTCCCATACGCGTCCCAAAATTCGATTTGACCGATCCTAAAGTAAAAGACACTTAAAAACATCTTTGTACACTAAATAGGCCACGCAAACATTGTTTTTGTAATTATTTTTGAGGTTTGAGCTTATCGAAAAGAGTTATCAACCAAAATATACCAAAAAAATGACCTTTTTCTGCACCACCAAATTAATGCACTTTATGATGTTAGTAAAAAAATTTGTAAACAAACAAATTAAATTAAAAACTATGTGTTAACAATGGTAGAAGTCTAAAAAACTTTAAAAAATTTAGAAAAAACTAAAAATTTGAAAGTCACATGGACACGAATACCACAAACATGGACAACAAAATTTATTTGGCTTTAAACGCGGATTTAAGCTCAGTTTTTTATCAATTTATTATTCCTACGCCTAAGCAAAACCCAAAAAATATAAAAATTAAAACTATAATTAAAACTATAAATATAAAAATTAAACTATAATTGATGTTTATTAAAATAAGTTGTTTTTCAAAAATCTGGATTTTTTACAACTAAAATTTTATGGGGATTTGAACGGCTATCATAAAAAATTGGTAGCTTCTATGAGGAAAATAAAAGTATATTTGTAATTGCCATTTGGTAATAGAAAAAATAATATTAATTTGATTAAAGGCCGAATAAAAAATTTCCTTAATAACATACATTATACATTTCTTAAAAAGTCAATTTTTGGATATATATCGGCTCATAACTCTTTATAAAAAGCTCAAAATATAAAAAATAACCACCAAAATCAAGTCTACGGGTTTATTTAAGGTATAAAGATGTTTTATAAGTGTATTTTTCTTTAGGGTCGGTCAAATCGAATTTTGGGACGCGTATATTCTACTTTTATTGTCACCCCAAAAAAAGTTACTTTTGTGATTGACACAGACCTGTGCACTGCCCCCCCGGGGTTTCGGGAGGGGGGCAATTCCAAAACGGGGGCGGGCACGGGGGAGGGACAAATTTTTTGAAATGGGGGGGGGGCAAGGGCAGGGGAGAAAGAAAGAAAAAGAGAAAAAAAGAAGAAAAAAGAGAAATAGGGACAAAAAGCGAAAATAAGGTAAATACAGGTCTAAAATGGCTTAAAATGCATTGAAATAGGCTAAAAACTGCAAAAATTTTGCGATGATGGCGTCGTAATAGGTTAAAAATGGCGCCATAATTTTGGGGTAGTTTTTTATTTTTGGGCGGGGAGGGGGGGGGGGTGCAAATCCTCCAATAAAGCGGGAGGGGGAGGCATTTCCAGACCGCGCACAGGTCTGTTAACATTTCTAGAAAAAAAAAAAAACTCGCCACAACTTCACAAATCAAATTTTATTTTTATATATTTTAAAAGAATTCTAAGCAAATTTGTTATATTTTAGAAGTAATATTATAAAGGTCAAAATAATATTTTTTTCTTCTCTCATTTTGCACAACGTCGCGTCAGTTAATCTAATCCCCTCATTTGCCAAGTAAAACATGGTACAAAAAAATCGTGGAGTCAAAAGCGGGCAGGCTCATAGATTTTTTTTGGGGGAGGGATATATACCATAACCGGTTTGAAAAACTTATTAAAAAATCAGGGCCTCTAAACCCCCTTTTAAACTTGAATCTGAAGTAATATTTGAATTAGTAGTCTCATAGGTGGGCAAAAGGGAAGAATAAAGGATACTTTTAGATATAACCCCTACAATCCCAGGAGGCGACTCGTCTTTTTTTTAAAGGTGGGAAAAAATTTTTAGCTAATAATGTTTTATTTATTAACTATAATTGTTTATTTTAGTGAAAGAATAGCATCGGACATTCAAAGTGCAGTTAAATATTTTTTGTTTCAATCGCAGTATGTTCGAAATTGGATAAACATAGACGTTTTACCACTCTCTTTGTCTCGTGATATTGAGCGCATCACTGTTTGCCAATTAGGAGCTCCTGTTGGACAGGTACTAAATTTTGTGTTGACAAAACTTCAGATTTTAAAATTAAAGTTTTCAGGGATTTTTGGAAATCATTTGAATGCGTTTTTTTATATTTTTTGAAATTGAGGCGGTTACACAATAGGTGAGCGGCATAGATGGTTTTGGTCAGGTCTGCTAAGGGAGGGGGTCACCCCCGAGTGGAAGGCCAAAATTTTTAGGGAGGGGGGTGCGGACCCCCTGGCTTTTTAGGAGGGGGGTCGACCCCGAGTGCGAGATTTCAAATTTAGGGGGGGGGGGAAGCAGAGGTGTCCGAATTTTTAGCAAATTATTTTTTAAATCAATAATTTAAGTGTCTTCAGGTCTAATATTGAATTTTATATACTAAAACAGCCTATTTAGGCCTTAAAGTGTATTTTTTAAACACTTTTTTTTATTAAAAAACCGTGTTTTTGACATTAAATAAAAAAATTATACCTTTAAATTGGTCGTGTCGATAATCGACACAAAAACCCCAGTTTTTTGATTAAAAATTAATTCTATCACTCTTTTTAAATGTATTCTATAAAGTTCTGGAACGTTCTATTGTTTGGCGGCGCAAGTGAGTTTTTTTCTAACGTCAGGTCTGACCGGTCTCGACCTTTGGGGGAGGGGGGCCTTGATTTTTTTTAGGGGGGGTCTGAAATTTTGGTTCTAGCGGGGTGAGCGGGTGAGCATAAACATCTATGGTGAGCGGGGGCATCAGTGACCTTCCCAGTAACTTTAAATCAAAATTTGGCCGTGCTCTCTGCACTTAAAATCTAAGGGATCCCCTTTACCCTGATTTTTTCCATTTTTACACTTAAAAAACACCTCTGGCACTCTCATATAGAATAGAACCTTCTCAACTCTGCCAGCCAATTCTCGAATATAATTATTATTAGCATGGGGGTTTGAGAGTATAGGTGGGCAGCCTCCTGGATTTTTTAAGGGGGGGATACCAGACCCCTGAAATTTGGAAGGGAATGTCCCAAAATTTTTTGGGGGTATACCTCAAATACGCTAGGTATGTTTAGCGTTTTTAGTACTGGGATCACCCAAATTTAAGGGGGGGGGGTGTCGGCTATAGTCGGGGTGTTTGTGGGGTATAATCAAATTGGTATACTTCCAAATTGGTCGGGAAGGGGGGTCAGCCTCGCACCCTCGCTAGGGGGGGGGGGCGGTCAGGCCAGACCGCACTTGAGCTTTGGGGGGGGGGGGGGCCCTAGATTTTTTCTAGGGGAGATCCGAAATTTTGGCTTTAGGGGGGATGATCCCTCTGTCCCACCCCCAAAGACACCTATGCCTCCCTCCTCCTGCCTACCTATGCCTGGGACTAACATGGCTGCCCGTAGCCAGGATTTTACGACAGTCGGGCAACTAGGGGTTATTCGACCAAAAATACATTCTATCCAGTGCTTATTTTAAAAAAATGCGTTCTCTCCAGTGCTTAATTGAAAACGAAAGAAGGAACGTTCTCCCTGTTCCCTCCCCCTAGATACGGCCCTGACTAAGTATATTACATTTTCATTAAACGATGAAAAAAGATGTAAAAAGCTAAATTCAGAGCATTTATTTGTACAAAAACGTCATAAACTTTTATATTTCTATTGGGTAATTGCAAATTTGTGTGAAAAGTGGTAGAAAAAAATAGTGTAAGTATATCTTAAACAAGAAGTTTTTGAACAAAAAAAAATAATAAAAATTGTATGTTGTATTGTGATGCGTTCGCATGTCATTTTTAGTTTGTTTTTTTTTTGTTTAAAAAACACTTTTAATTTATTTGCATAATTGTTTCTACTATTTACAATTTTCTATCAGAGATTTAATATTTTATCACTTTTTAAATAAATAAATGCTCTAAATTTTGCTTTTTTTATATCCTTTTTTATGGTTTAATGAAATTTTAATATACTTAATTCTGGGCTAGCCTAGCCCCGCTTTGTGAATCTTGGCCCCAAGCTCTTGTTTAATAACGATAAACGAATTACATTTTAGTCTATACCTGTACTGAAAAGTTGCCTTGAAAACTGGTCTATTCATGTTTACAGACTTTCAACTTCTATTCCTTTGGCGGACGAGTTTGGTCGGTTTTTTTGTATGTGATTTTCATAAACTAACCTTACCATAATTAAGTTTTCGTGGTGTCTGCATCTTATAACTTACAATTGGTGGTGAGGTGACACTACAAATTTTAATCTAATCACAAAATTGTGAAGCAAAATGCGTGAATATTTTTTACGTTTGGTTTTGAGGAGGCAGGTGGGTAGTTAATGCCTTTGCGCGACGTGGCGGTGCCAAAACATTCGTTAAACTTGGAAGGCAATGAGATACTACGTATAACTCTGCCCCCAAATTTCAAAGTTATCGACACCTCTCTCTCTTAATCTTGGGGATAGGATACTCATACAATGGGATATGGGAATGGGACATCCATAGACGAACACGGTCATCGAAGCTAGAATATCTAATATGGCAGTTTATCCCGGGTAAATGACATTTGAAAATGTAGGGGGTGGGTCCTAGGGCATACATGGGCAAGTTGGTCCGTAGTGGGGGATTAAACCCCAAATTAACGGGGTTACAATCTGAGAAACGCAAAATACTCATATCGCTTTTTTTCTGGAGTGTATTTTACCTATATCGTTTTTCGATTTTGAAGGAAAAATAGGTTAAAAACGCTCATTTTAGGTCAAAAAGCCCTTTTTATTGTATTTTTGAGCTTTTTACTGTTTAAAACATTCATTTGGACCTCAAAACTTAAGTTTAGAGGCAATTAAAAGTCATTTTAAAGACATTTTTTCTTTATTTTTTCAAAATTGGGGGATTAACCTTTTCTCCCCCCTTACTTCTGAGTGGGGGGGGGGTTAATCCCCCAACCCCCCTCCCTGTGCCTATGTCTGTCCTAGGGAGGGGGGGGTCGAACCCCCCTAGCTTTTTAGTGGGGGTCGACCCAGGGTGGAAGATTTTGAAACCTAGAGGGGGGTCAGCAGGTGGGGTACAATGTTTGAAGCAAATTACTTTTAAACCATTAAAGGCTTGATAATAGTTTTTTTGTAAGATAATACCTAATAAGATAGATAATGATAAGATAGATAATGTCTGTCTTGTGTTTTCCTAGCTTTCTAGGGGGGTCGACCCGGGGTGGAAGATTTTGAAACCTAGAGGGGGGTCAGCAGGTGGGGTACAATGTCTGAAGCAAAATACTTTTAAACCATTAAAGGTTTGATAATAGTTTTTTTGTAAGATAATACCTAATAAGATAGATAATGTCTGTCTTGTGTTCCCAGTTTCCTGGCCTGCACGTGGTAGGAATGCAAAATGAAGCAAAACAATACCTTTCAACCCTTCATTTTCAAATCATGATCAGAAAAAAACCAGTCAACACTGGCACTTTTTTGCCAAGCTCCAATCCAAAACCCGCGCTCTGGCTGGAGCTTCAAATACTGCGCGCAGGGGACATTGAAACCAACCCTGGTCCCAGAGTTACATTAACATACGGCACATGTAACATATGCAACAAAAACATTACTAACAAACAAACACTAATACAATGCAAAAACAAAAGCACACCACACTAGGTACACGCAAAATGCAGGCACACCACAATCAAACAATACAACCAACAGCCAACATGATCTTGCCAATTACATACCCTACACCAAACACAAAAAACAACTATAAAAACAAAACA
>JASAMX010014453.1:0-13550 GCA_030248175.1 Microlaimidae sp. YZB2_3 | reverse complement strand
TGCTTCGTTCAGTTACGTATTGCTTGTGAACCTCCAAGCATAACAAAATTTTTTTGTAAATATATGGTTTAATTGTTGTCTTACTTTGGGATATTGAGTAGGTGCGCCGCAGTATGTGATCCGATGGGCCCAGTACTCGGTGATCCCCTGAAGCTTGGTCTCGGCTTTAAGGCCGGATCGAGTAACAGAGAGCTTCATCTGTAAGTCGTGTCGCTTCCTAGCCAAGTGGGTCTTCCAGATGAGCTGCAGAGGCTTGTCGGTGCAATTGTCCCCTTTCGCCATAATAGTGAGCACGTTTCCGAGGTAGATCACCTGAGGTGTGTGTTACCCAAACCTTTTGTTATCCAAAACCATACCACTTACGTAGTATTTCTTATCTATTAAACTGTCTTTAATTGGTTGCTATAGTTATTTGCGATAGTTGCTACTGATATGTTCATAAGTCTTTCAATGACGCCAGTGCAGCTCAATGTTAAAATGTTGCGCACCTTTCACTGTTGGTAACCCTTCTATACGAAGCCGTAAAATAAAACGCGATTTGCACTCCTGGTCTAAGCCACGATTACAATCGCAAAGAGCTAACATAGTAATTTATTAAGTTTTTTTTTAAATTATTATGGCTTCAGTTTTGCTAAGGAAAATGACCTTATGGCAACAATAAAAAAATTTCACCGCTGTGGTGTTGTATTTGCTGATACCAATTAGGGTTAAGTGACTTAAATTTGGACAGCCTTAATTTCGGCCACATGCTGTTAATTTTATTTTCCCATGCGCCAAGTTATGCAATGAACTGCGTATATCAGATAAATATATCGTATAAATAGATTGGCATGTTTTTGATGCATTTAGTTGATTCACATAAATTTGCATGTGAAGAGCATAATAGTCAGAGGACGAAATTAAGGCTGGCCGAATTTAAGTCAGTTATCTACCCACTATAAGCTTTGAAAGAACTACATGTAAGTTATGGTGACCTACTCATAAAAATAGTCATAAAATTAAAGGAGCACTGTCACAAATCAAATTCCTATAACGCCCGAACCGGATTGCTCCTTTAATACTGAACCGATTCAGCTGAAATTTAAAAATGTTGTAGCCTTGTAGTGGAGAACTCTAAATACCAAAGTTGAGTTAGGTAGGTTTGGTATTAAAGGAGCAGTCCGGTTCGGGCGTTATAGGAATTTGATTTGTGACAGTGCTCCTTTAAGTTAAATATGTTTACTTGCAGCACATAAAACTAAACAAAATAAATTCCTAAATTTGTATGGCTCACAATTAAAATGCTGCTTCCTAAAGGCAATTAACAAACACATTAAATAATTGCAAGAATGGCTAAAATATTTTGCTAGTTCAAGAAGAAAATATCTGGTTAGATTTTAAAATTTAGAAAAATAAAACTTAGGTATTAAGTCATTTTTCAAAACAAAACAAAAACAAAAAAATCAAGTAGGTTGGCAACACACACCTGATGTGTAGGTTCAGGTTCGTTAATTGTGTAACGTTTTCTTCTGAAGGGCAAAGTCATGCCCTCTTTGGAAATAGTCCAGGGCATATCTCTATTGAAATGCAAAATTTGAAGACTGCTTTTTAAGTGAAAACGGTGTTGGTTGCAGAATAAAATCAACAGTTTGAGAGTATATTACATAATAATATATATTTAATAAAACTTTTCAATTCAAAACAAATTGTTGGTCAACTAATGTCCAGCCAGATCAGAATTCGATTAAAACCGTGAAGGCAGAGTTAAAACGAAGTAATCGAACCAGTTTTCTGGCAGAACACTCCTCTTAGCGGTATAGTTAAATTGAATAGAACAATTGTTTGCAAAAGGGATTGATTCCACAGATTACTGCGCTATATTGCCAGAGATGTATAATCCTATAATAAATCTCCAATCCGAATTGATGTCAATTGATTTCAGTATATAGATGACCAAGCCCCCAAAATGAAAGGGAGAATTGCCAAGAGGGCGTCCAACTTTTTACAGCGTTCGTCTGTCGTGGGATGGACGGTGCTTATTGCTGACAAGTCCAAACAAATAATTTCATCAGCTAAATCGATATTAAAATTCGGCAACGGTGCTAATATAGGTATCAGCTGGAAGTTGGACCGACAACAATGAGAGCCACCGTCGCTTCCTCGCTCTTTCACAAGTCCTCTTTGAAAACGGATAGGGGGCACAAAAGAGCCACTCTATTCCCCGCCACAATGCACCCGGGTCCCTTTTCTGAGTCCTGAAAAGCCGAGAGAAAAAAAACTGTTAAAAGGTCGACGAAGCAAACTGTTTACCCAACTTTAGCCCCACTTCCGCGCCACACACACGCTTTTACCGCGCCCCGCCAGTAAAAACACCATCATGCTAATTTTTAAAGCCAAAAAAGTATATAGGAAATTGTGTATACTTATGAAAGTAAAAAACAATACAAAAATGAAAAAAAACACCGCTTTTATAGCAGGGTTTTAATAATTTAGGAAAGGAATTCTAATAATACTAGAAGGAACTTTGGCATTAGGGACATTTTACGACCACCCAATGTTGAAGCTAAAACTTAAATGCTAAACAAGCTCAAACTATAAAAACGTAATCAAATAACAAACTACAATTTTGATAAGCCAAGTTTCACAGAGCGGTTTTAGTATTACTTTCAGGTCATACTACCAAAATATCCAACATAGAAATTAAAAAAAAACAATGTGTGACTTCATATACTGCTCAACAAACCCTTACTGCCCTAAGCCCTAGTTAGAGCCCTCAATGTCCCTATTGGGGCCCTAAGAAAAAAAGTCAGTTTAATATATTACTAAACACTTCCCTTAAAATTACTCCATAAATTATCCAGTTTTTATTAAAAATAAAAGCCTCTCAATTGCATTTAGAAAATTTACGATTTCTCCGTATTAAAATTCAAGTAGTGACAGTTTTTGAACCAAAAATATAAAGAATTTTTTTTTAGAAATCGATCTGTTTTTGATGACCCTCTTAATAAGGGCGTACGCTAATTAAACCATACGGCTATGGTCCTATACTTAAGGCCATGAAAAATCCTAATTAGAGTGAATCAGATTTTATTACAATAGGTTCACTTATATACTTCATAAAAATCGCTTTTACATCAAGAATTAAAAAGTCAAAAATAAAAACTCTTTTCGAAACACAAAATTAATAAAACATTAACGGTTTATTTAAATTTTTTAGATTAATTAAGTTCCTGATTGCATAATTCGATTTTTTAGTGGAAAGTAATTTTATCAATTCTTTTTAAAATTGCAAAAAACTATGAATGTAAGATTTAGTGATTAAAACTGCTAAATTATGCGAGATTGTATCATATTTTGTATTTTGGTTTGATTGGTGAAAAAAAATTAACCAAAATTTACAATTTTAATCCAATCTTATTTTACAAAGGATAAGCAAAAATATAATATTTTTAATAGGTTCAAAAATTCGATTATTTGATGGATTTAAGGTTCTATTAATCTATCATTTAATTTGACAAAACAATTTTTAGATTAAGCTATTTTTTTATTTTGCTTTACTATACAGAAATTCATTAAACTTTCTCATAAAAAAAAAAATAAAATTATCAAAAGAACTTCGCGTCAAGTGCAAGTGTAGGTAACAAAAAGATTGAAGCTAAAACAAAGTTGAAAGAATTTTTTATAAATCATTTTAATCCGTTGGCAAAAAAATCATCATCCCGATATTTTTTCTAATCAAGATTTTTACAGACTTTCTAATCCAAACAAAACTAACGGAGACGCTCTATCTAACTAGGTACTTAAATTAAAGTTCATTTCCATTCGCTAATATTTATTTAGCAGATTTTTGATAACATTTAACAATTTTAAACCACACAAATATTTCTATCTTCACCATATCGCAAGGTAAACATTACACTTAAAGTTATTTATCTGTTGTATCTCTTTACATTACAATTTAAACGTGTTCATGATCAAAATATTAAAAAGTTAACAAAAATTTATTTACTCTCTCTCTTTTATACTGCTCACAATTTTATTAATATTACTCTAAAGCTACATATTTATTAGCAGTTTTTTTTTATTTTGACCGCTGCCATGTTTAAATTAGCTTGCTACTTATGTTTTCTTTTCTGCTTTTATCACATATACCGTCATCACTACAGCTTAATCATTCACATTCGACCTAGTTAACATAACTGAAGTGACAGTAGTTTTTGATGCCGTTGTTTGGCTTGTGGTACCAAAAAAGTTTAAAAAAAATTAAAAATACCGTGATTTGCTAAAATAAGAATTTATAACTCATTGATTGTCATTTGCAGGTTTCAATAAAAGATAATATTATGTTAAATATAAAGAAATTGAAAAGAATTTTGATATAGTTTCTAAGACTTTTTACGATTGATTATTATGGTATAAATAGTCGAAAAATTAATAAAATTAAGTTAAAAAAATGGCTAGTCAGTTCGTTTTAAATGAACATTTAAAAACAAACTGCTGCCGTGTAAAATTTTAGGTGTAAAATATTAAAATACACGTAATTTATAAAAATAACTTGCAAAATTATAGCTACATGTAATAGTACATTTTACACTTTTTTAGCAGCGACCTTAATTTTTAAATTGAACAGAGTTTAACCCTCTGAAGTTAAGACTGTACTGTGGGTGGGGTCAAACCTTTTTTAAAATGCAGAGTGAAAACCTGGGGTTTCTTGGCCCCCTCTCTTCTTCCAGATTTCCAAAAACAATTTTCTCACCGCAGCAACCCCCCTCCCCTTCCCCCCCCGCCTCTATATAAATCCTAATAGATCAAAAACGTCTATCTGTTTTTATCTAGTCGACTGAGAACTGAAACAAATTTGGAAAAACACATGTATATCATTAAGTTTGTGTTTGTGTTGTGTATATACATACTTCAGAACTCAATAACTAAACAATAATATTAATTTTCGCGGAGAGTCTTTATTATATGACCATAGAATAGTAAAATTTAAATTTTTTCTCGTTAGAATTTTAAAACAAGTTGAAAGTTTCAGTTTAAAATTTTAGAAGAGCGCAATTTTTTATTGTAGATTGCAAGAAGACTGTTAATCGCGCAGTGGTGAAACAAAACTGTGATGCGACATGTATTAAATAGAAATAATTCGCGAAAAATTACCTTCAAGACAGTAAAAGAATTGCTCTCGAATTAATTACAACATGTTTACCGGACCAAAAATTTAAAATTAAAATTAAAAAAAAACTGTAGGAAGAAGATAAATAGCATTTTATATTATGAGAAACTACGATTAAAAAACTAAACATTCTTTTAAAAATAAAGTATATATACACAGTATATAATCGAGAGAAAAAATTAATACATATATTACAAACAAAAACCTTTTGATTTTTTTTAACAAACGTTAAATATAAGAAATCTAAAACATCATAATCATGTATTATCTACGTTTTATAATATAAAAAATAATGTTTATAACAGGAACAGCGTGTTGTTTATTAAAAAACCTGCAATAATGTGTATAAAAAATCGCGATATATAATGCTAAACCTAAAATATAACACCAATGTGATCATACAAATATTGTTAATAAAATGACATAGTTAAATCATGTTGTGAATATAGCATAAACCGACAACTTTGCTTAAATATTTAAACCGCCAGCGGCAACCATATCTGTTTAAACCCCAAATACGAAACGAAAACAAATACTTGAACATAATATTATAATATTTTGTGAGTTTCACATAAAAATTTACTGAAGAACTAAAATATCAAATTTAAACAATTTAATTTACAGTTTTGGCTCGAAAAAATGCTGTCAAACTGAACATATATACAGCCTTCTATTCAATTAAAACCTTCGTTTTTTATAGTTATTTTAAAATAAATGCTTTTAAATAAGCTTGGCATATAATTAATACAAAATAAACGCTTTTCATGATTAAACCTAGCCACCAAATAATGTCAGGATACCCTCCTACAAAAGCATTAATATCTGCTTAAAGGAGCATTGTAACAAATCAAATTCTTTATATTGTACTTTTAATTAGTGGACTTATCGGGCTAAAATTTGAAGAAGGATAGTTGCCTTCGTTCCGCGAATCCGACGAATATCATTTGAAGTGGATAAATTTTATATTAAAAGAATAGTAAGTTTTAGGGGATACAGGGATTTGATTGGCGTTGGTGCCCAGCCCCAGTTAAAGTGAAAATAACATTGGCGGCGGTTTTGTGGAGAAACAATATTAGCTCTAATTACGTTCAACCAAGAGGAATAGTATCCTAATTAAGATTTAGAGCACCAGTTTTAAATTAGTCACATAAAAACAAAGAATTTTGAATAATATTTCTCAGAAAATAAGCTAAACGGAAAGCTCAAATTTTCAATTTGCTTTAAATCCGTTCAATAGTAAATAAATAGCACTTTTTTCCAAAAAAAAATCGTCTGCACTGTTTTGTATTTTTTTTTAATTCTTCACTTCTTGTTTTTTTCATTTGAAACAGAAATCAGTTACCAAACTTTGTTTAAAAGTTTAGAAGGACTATAATTAGTTTATATACAAAATATTTGCTTATAGCTCTAAAGTAACCGTTGATTATAAAACACCAAAAATAAAAACAAAAACGGCACTCTTTTTATTTCGAAAAAATAGTTTTATACATTTATTATATACTATTTAGAATTGAACAAAATTTCAAAATTGTTTTTGGTCACTTTAGCTTCCTTTTTGAAAAGTTTGGTCATAATGCATCCAACACAAAAGTATTGAATTTTATTAATTCAAAACAGGACACTCACTGTTTTGAGCACAAAATTGCACAAAAACACGAGTACATTGGCGACATCAATGCATACGGTATCACAACGTAAAACAATCAAACAATACATCAAACTTAGAGTGTATAAAAATTAATATCTAACGATATATTTAATCAAAACGAAAATCATTTTTATTGCAGACATAATGACAATTCTGAAATTGTTAATGAACCTCAGATAAAATGTTATTTTTAGGTTGTTTTACTTAAAAAAATATAATTTCTGAATTAAAACACATTATATTTTTTTATACAAATTATTTTTGTTTATATAATTCAATATTAAATTAAAACGATGGAAAAACTTGAAGTAAAGGAAAAGAAGACAAAAAAATTAAAGAAATTTCAACTTTTTATAAAATAATTTTTTCATTTAAACTCGATGACAATCACAGTAACTTTATTTACATTTAAAATTAGTTTTAAAATTTCACTTAATGGTGATTCCTTTCATAATTAGGAGGATATATCCAGAGCAACGCTTCGCTGTTTATCCATCGCCTACATCTATACATACCCAACGCTATATAAATTTGAAAGAATTGTTTTACCGTGGACAATAGCGCAAAGAGAGAAATACTCCAGTTTTCGAAGTGACTTTGAGAATTAAATATTGAAAGTTTGCACAAGGGAAGGGTTAACAATAAATATACTTTCTTCGCTTCGCAGCGCTTTTGACAGGCTGTCCACTATATCGTAGTAAGCCATACTAATGACCTCGTTTACACTTTTTTCTTTTAAAGTTTCATATTTTAAAAAAATACATTTTATGCTTGCCATACGTATTACGTAATGTATATCGTTAGTATTCGTAGATGTTCCGGAAAGAACGTCGGTAAATTTAGTGTTATGTTCTTCTCCTTATTATTAATATATATTATTTTTCAAACGCTGATATCTTAAAACCAGTATTCCTCCCTCGTTACTGATTGATCAAAAAAACATGGGTTCTTTGGAAATCGTAGAAAATTGCGCAAAAATTCTTAGGAACTACTTTTTATTCATCAATAATATGTATTCTATTGATAATATTAAGACTGTTAAAAAAAGTATATCTCGGCAACGGAATGATTATAAACATATGTCATTGCGCAGCTAAAACTATAGTTTATTAGTCTATTTTTTAATTTATAATTAAAAAAAAGTGGTGGACTAGCCTTGAAAAATGCTCTAAGAATAGAGCAGGAAAAAGGGGCGATTTTTCAACGGACGTATGTTTAGACAAAAAAGATGTTGTCTAGTATGAGATTGACATTATGTGGACTATAGGAATTTGGCATTTGGTTTGGCCAGCTGCTCACTAAATAAAAATTTCTACCATAGAATAATGATTTGTTTATACATTGATCTAATCACACAGCACTGTTGCATTTTTTTAATCTGATGAAATGTCAATTGAAAAAATCATTCTCACAGCAATTTTCGACAAGCGCGAAATTTCCATTTTTTAAAATTTATAGTTGTTTCTTACGCATACAAATATAATCTTCTTATTAAAAAAGTGGCGATTTCGCGCTTGTCAAAGATAGTAAATTCAATGTTCAAAAATATAAGAATATAGCAAAATAGAAGTGCGAAAATATAAAGGTAACAACTGTGAAAGATAAAAATTGTAACTATACTATTTTTATTGTAACAATTAAATTTATTATGATTGACGATGTGGCGCAGTGGCGGATCTTACGTTTTGTATACTGAAGGTCACTGGATCGAGTCCCTGCTACGACATACTACATTGTGATAATATTTTTTTAATATTATTATAATGTAGTTTGATTGCGCAATTAGTGTTGAGTAACATCGACCTTGCGTATTCTGCTTCAGAATTAAATAAACTTTTAAACTTTCAAAAGTATTTAGCAGATGTTTAATAATAGTAAGAAGGTTTGTTTAACTTTTATACTTTTAAAGCATACCAAAAAAAAGTTTTTTTAACATTAAGAAAAAAGCTTTGTATTTTACAGCATTATCAGCTTAGTAATAACCGCTCAAAGTATTTTTGAATAGACAAAAACTCTATTTTTAATTATTTTTAGTACTGGTGGAATTGGATTCGCTAATTTTATCAACTTCTGGGTTTAGGATCTTGCTGTACTTTCAGTATACCAAATTTTTTTCAACCGGGATTTTGCTTTTTAAGATCTAAACTACAGGTAACTAGAATGGAAGCGGCAAAGGAAGTTTAAGCCAACACATTTCAAAGTTAAGAAGGTGTATAAACAGGTTTATATCGTATAATTAATATGACTGGACGAAAAATGAATCATGATGAACAACAAAAACAACAAAAAACGTATAACGATGCAAAATTGGCTAATGTTTTACGAATGGTGAAAATGAATCACAGAGAATTGTTGATTGATTATTAAGGCCACAAAATTTTATACATATTTATTGCATCTTAAAATCAGCTAAATATTTTTGCTGAAAATGGAATTTAAAAATTACTCTATAAAAACATAAAGTATAAGTCTAATATATTATACATTATTTTACATATATCTTAAAAAGTATCCTTCACATTATGCCAATTTTCCTTATAATTGGTCAGAAATAATAAAAAATCGTAAAAAAAAACTTTAAACACTTTTGACACAATAATCAATTGTTCAATAAAAGTACAAGCTGACCTACCAGTCAAATGTAAACAAAAAATTTTATACTAACCAAAGTCCGAAGTTGTTTCGAATTTTTTCGAAAACACCCTTAAAAATGATTCATAAAGTTAGTACACAAAAAATTTGGGCAAAAGCGAAAAAACATTGAACTTTAGGATATATATTATTATATTGTTAGTAGGATGGATAATTTCTAATTTTTTTATCATTTTTAGCTTTAAAATAATTTTTTAATGTGTGAGGTTGTCACGATTACGGTCGATATTTTGAAAAACTTCCGTTCTTAACCCTGTCTAATTATTATCTCGCGTAGCTGAAGCAATATCTAGAAAGCTTCTTGTAGCTCTGTTTATTACAAGAAGCTTTCTAGATATTGTTTCAGCGAGATAATTGACTTAAACAGAAGTTTCAAAAATATGCAACAACACACATTGATTTTTAAATAATAAAAAAATTAGAAATTATCCATATTATAACAATATAATAATATATATCCTAAAGTTCAATGTTTCGCTTTTTTTGTATTCTGAATATGCTTCGAAAAAATTCGAAAACAACTTCCGATTTTTATAAAATTTTTTGTTTCATGACTGGTAGGTCAGCTTGTACTTTTATTGAACAATTGATTATTGTGTCAAAATATGACCCATTATAAGGGAAAATCCTGAAGGAATTTTAAGATATATGTAAAATAATGTATAATATATTAGACTTATACTTTATGTTTTTATAGTAATTAATTCATTTCAGCAAATATTAGCTGATTTTGAGTGGTAAATATGTATAAAATTTTGTGGCCTTAATAATCAATCAACAATTCTCTGTGATTCATTTTTCACCATTCGTAAAACATTAGCCAATTTTGCATAGGTTATCTCGTTTTTTTGTTGTTTTTGTTGTTCATCATGATTCATTTTCAGATTCAGTCATATTAATTATACGATATAAACCTGTTTATACACCTTTCTTAACTTTGAAATGTGTTGCACTAATCTTCCTTGCCGCTTATCTCACTACCTGTCATTTAGATCTTGAAAATACAGTTGAAAAAAATTTGCTGATCACATTTATAAATTCACGAGCCTAAAAATAGAGTTTTTGTCTATTCAAAAAATACTTTTTCATTTATTAGCTAACTCATCATGCTGTAAAATACGACTTTTTCTTGAGTTTAGAAAAAACTTTTTTTGTTAAAAGTATAAAAAGTTAAACAAACCTTCTTATTATTAAACATCTGTAAATATTTTTTGAAAGTTAAAAGTTTATTTAATTCTGAAGCAGAATCTACAATTCAAATGTACTCCGACACTAATTGCGCAATCAAACTACGTATGATATTAAAAAATATATCACAATGTAGTATGCGTCACAGACTATAAGTGACCTTCGGTATACAAAACGTAATCCGCACTGCGTAATAGTAGATAATGATCATTTGCAATCAAAATAGTATAGTTACAATTTATCTTTCACAGTTGTTACCTTTATCCACACTTATTTATATATATATATTTTTGAACATTAAATTTATTCTGACAAGCGCAATCACCACTAATACGAGAAGAATTATATTTGTATGCATAAGACAACTATAAATTTCCAAAAATCGAAATTTACACTTGTAAAAACTATAAATGATTTTTTAGCATTTCCGTAGATTAAAAAAATGTGCAAAGATATTTATGCATTGGTATAAACAATCATTATTCTATGGTAGAAATTTATTTAGTGAGCACATTGGGCAAAACCGAATGCAATTCCTATAGTCCACATAATTTCAATCCATACTAGGACAACACTTTTTTGTCTAATTTTACATTCATTTGGTATTCCTCTATTCTTCAAGCATTTCAAGGCTAGTCCACACTTTTAAATTTTGTAAATAAAAAATGAGCTAATAAACTATAGTTTTAAGTACACAATAAACAGTATGTTTATATAATCATTCCGTTGCCCAAGAATATACTTTTTAACAGTCTTAATACATTATCAATCAAATACATATTATTGATGAATAAAAAGTAGTTCCTAAATTTTTGCGTTTTTACTACGATTTTCCAAAGAGACCCATGTTTTGATCAAGAAAATATTTAAGAATATCGCGTTTGAAAAATAATATATATTAATAATAAGGAGAAGAACATAACACTAAATTTACGACATTCTTTCAGGAACATCTACGAATACTAACAATATACATTACGTAATACGTATGGCAAGCATAAAAATGTATTTTTTTAAAATATGAAACTTTAAAAGAAAAAAGTGTAAACGAGGTCATTGGTATGGGGCTTCTTCGAGATGTGGTGGACAGCCTGTCAGAAGGCGCTGCAAAGCAAAGAAAGTATATTTATTGTTAACCCTTTTTTCCCTTGTGCAAACTTTCAATATTTAATTCTTCAAAGTCACTTCGAAAACTGAAGTATCTCTCTTTGCGCTCTTGTCCACGGTAAATAGATTCTTTCAAATTCTATGCATTACGATCTGTGTAGATGTTAACAATTGATAAACAGCGAAGCATTCTATTCTGGATATATCCTTCCTAATTATGAAAGGAATCACCCATTAAGTGAAATTTTGAAACTTAATTTTAAATGTAAATAAAGCTTACTGTGATTGTATCTAGTTTAAATGAAAAAATTATTTTATAAAAAGTTGAAATTTCTTTAATTTTTTTGTCTTCTTTCCCTTTTACTTCAAGTTTTTCCATACGTTTTAATTTAATATTGAATTATATAAACAAAAATAATTTGTATTAAAAAAATATAATGTGTTTTTAATTCAGAAATTATATTTTTTAAGTAAAAACAACCTAAAAATAACATTTTATCTGAGATTTCATTAAGAATTTCAGAATTGTCATTATGTCTCGAGATAAAAATGATTTTTCGGTTTTTTTGATTAAATATATCGTTAGAATAATTCAATTTTTATACACTATTAAGTTAGATGTGCTTTGATTGTACGTTACGTAATAGTATGCATAAATCGCCAATGTACTCGTGTTTTTGTGCAATTTTGCTCAAAAACAGTGAGATGTCCTGTTTTGAAAATTAATAAACTTCAATGTTTTTGTGTTGGAAAAATGCATTATACCAAACTTTTTTCAAAAAGGAGGCTAAAGTGACCAAAAAACAATTTCAAAATTTTGTTTAATTCTAAATAGCATATATATAATAAATGTATAAAACTATTTTTTCAAAATAAAAGAGATCCGTTTTTTATTTTTTATTTTTGGTGTTTTAGTGATGCAACGGTTATTTTGAAGTTTTTATAAGCAAATATTTTGTATATAAAATAATTATAGTCCTTCTAAACTTTTAAACAAAGTTTTGGTAACTGATTTATCTGTTTCAAATCGAAAAGACGAGAGTGAAGAATTAAGAAAAAAAATAAAAAATAATGCAGACATTTTTTTTTGGAAAAAAGTGCTATTTATTTTACTATTGAAAACGGATTTAAAGCAAATTGAAAATTTGAGTTTTACCGTTTAGCTTTATTTTTGAATATATTATTCGAAAGAATTACTTGTTTTTTATGTGACTAATTTCAAACTGAGAATTCTACTCTAAATCTAGATTCAGTATATTCCTCTTCGTTGAACGTAATTAGACTAACATTGTTTCTCCACAAAAGTCTCGTTCCAGCAACTAGGCACCAACGCCAAATTCAATCCCTGTATCTAGAAACTTACTGTTCTTTAATATAAAATTTATACCACTTCAAATTGGGTTCGATTCGAAGGGAGATACCTTCTTCAAATTTTAGCCCCGACATCCACTAATTAATATAAAGAATTTGATTTGTTACAATGCTCCTTTAAGCAGATGCTTTTGTAGGAGGGTGTGCTGACATTATTCGTCGGCTAGTTTTAATAGTGAAAACATTTTATTTTGTATTAGTATGCCAAGCTTATTTTAAAAGCATTTAAAATAACTATAAAAAACAGAAGGTTTTAATTGAAATAGAAGGCTGTATATATGTTCAGTTTGACAGCATTTTTTCGAGCCAAAACTGTAAATTAAATTGTTTAAATTTGATATTTAGTTCTTAGTAAATTTTTATGTGAAACTCACAAAATATTATAATATTATGTGTTCAAGTATTTGTTTTCGTTTCGTATTTGGGGACAAT
>JASAMX010014452.1:0-17752 GCA_030248175.1 Microlaimidae sp. YZB2_3 | reverse complement strand
GGGTTAGAACCCACATGAAAACATATTTATTTTCATTTTAATAATTTTTTTTTAGATTTTTTATAATTTTAGAATTTCATTCACATAAATTAAAAAAAAACATCATTTGCTTCCTCCTTTTTCTCATTTTGTCAAATTTTTGTCATTTGGATATTCTAAAATATAACAATAATAATTCACAATATAATTTTTATGTAAGTAAAAAACAGTAATTTTTGCTGTGTTATGTTCTAAAATTGGTCTACTACTGAACGCTTTGCAGTGAAATTTGAAAACTATCAGGAGAAATCTTAACATTTGATTTATAAATTATAATTTTCAAAGGCGCATTGAATTTTCAAAAAATTGCTGATCTTGTGTAAACGAAAAAAATTATCCGCATGAAAGTCATGTGGACGTTTCTAAATTAGTCACGTGAGGAAAATGTTGCAGCTACGTTTTGGTTTTCCTTTAGTGATGTTCCCCGGAGCTCCGAAGCAACCCCCGGATCTCCGCCCTATTTTTATAGTCATTTCATGAATAAATTAAAGAGATAAATGAATAAATTAATTAATTAATTTAATTAAATAAATAAATTTAATAAATTAAATTAAACATTGATTATTTTGTTAAACTTTTTTGCATACTACTCTTTTTTTTAAAGTGATTTAAAAACATAGAAATAGTCCAACAAATACGACTACATAAAGCGGTTCAACATTTTTTTCAAGCTTGTAAATAAGTTTCGAATCGCTTATTTTACACGGGAGATCTCCGGAAACCTCCTTCTCGCTTTAAATGGCCGGAAATCCGGAGCATGAATATCGAAGGGTACGAGCATCACTAGTTTTAACCAATTAGAACGCGTTTTGCAGAATTTAATTATTTTAAAGTGTTCGTTTCTATCATTATCCAGTTTGATTATTAAATGCCCTGGAACTAAAAACTACATCGTTTTTTTATCTCTTCTGCTTTTAATATGGTCAAGTTCCAAAAAAGGTAAACGCTTAGTATATTCCATTTTTGAGTTCTGCAGGGGGCATAAATTCCACGCGCGAAGCTGCTTCTGGTCTTGTTCAATAAGCATAATATCTTTTTTAGAATATCGGGGACCAAACAGAGGTGCCATGTTCAACCACAGGCCTAGCAAATCCTTCTCCATGTTTAATAAGGAACCTTAGCACTTTTCGTTGCAATTCAAAATTCAGAAAATTGCGCCAATGATTTTTTTAGCTACTTATGATCATTGACAATTTAGCTTTAGATATATCATATTTAATGGTTACACCCAAATCTTTGGTTGATGAAACTCGATTGTTTCCCAAAATGACCTATTCATAGGATTGGATTGCAATGACCGATGCTCATAATGCAGCATTTGCTGACATACAAGCAATACGAAGTTGCCATCCAGCAGAACTAATCATAGAATTTGTCAATGTCGAAACACTGTATGTGGCTGACCTCGTAAATCATATAATTATATCTGGCTGACCTCGAAAATCAATATGCAAACGTTAGAAGACCAATTAAAATTGTGCGGTTATGACACTTAAAAAACAAATCAGAACGCAGAATTTTTTTTGAAAGTCTTTTCACAAAATATACAAAAATTAATCGAATTTCCCCGAAAAATTTGCATTTTGGTTTCAATTTTTTTTGAAAGTCTTTTCACAAAATATACAAAAATTAATCAAATTTCCCCGAAAAATTTGCATTTTGGTTCCAATTTAAGTAATTTGATAAATAATTGTTAAAATGCGTGTTTTTTATTAAAAATTTTGAATGCTTTTGTTGTTAAACAATTGATTCAATACTGCATGCCAGTAAGTCAGCTAGATTTTATTTAATTATAATCCAATACTAAAAAATTATCTGCAGTTGTCATTAGTTATTGCTAAGATAAAGGCGAAAGTATTTTTTACCAAAATAATTTTTTTAAGGGTAAGGCGCGGCTAAACTGAAATTGGTTGGCAAAAAAGAAACAGCATCGCAAAACAGTCATAATTCCGCTTTTGCCCAATTTTACAGGCAACGAAGTTTGAAAAAAATTGTTATAGTGCCTTACCGACACCAAGTTGGCACTTTACAAATGCAGAGAAGTGTTTAATATTTAATAACTTTTTCATGAGTCCCAAAATATACAATTTTTATATGTTTAATTGTTTTGTAGTATTTCAAATTTTAAAATTAATCTAATAAAATTCATCTAATCTGGTAGGCATTGTATTTCGTTCCGGGACCACTGGCCCAAGATTTGCTGTGCTGTATAGGCGTATAAAAGTGATACAGGTTGTACAAACATAAAGAGTCAAAATCATCAAAATCAATGTGATACTGACTTATTACGTTTATAGTTTTGTGTGTTACGTACGAGATAACATAATAGCTTTATTTTATAATTTTTTTACCTATAAAGTTATATTTTAGGTTATTCAAGGAATTAATACAAAAATAGGACGGAACCGCTATCAGAAGAAAATCAGCATTACTTGAGGAAGATCAGTATAAACTAGTGATGTTCCGACCTTTCAATATCACGCTCCTAGTTTGGGCCACTTAAAGCGGCGGGAGCTCCGCCCCTTAAATGAGCGATTTGAAGCTTATTTAAGTTGTGTGACACATTGTGTCCCTTCCGTGAAAACTCAAAGTGCAAGCGTTAATAAAAGGCGATTATCTTTCCCCTTTCCTTGTTCGGCCTATGGTGTAATGGATAGCACGCCAGAGTCGACTTTAGAGGTTACGAGTTCAATTCCTCTATCGGCCAAATTTTAAATAAATTTGGCTGTCTAAATTTTTCAGCGCCTGGTTATTTTCGCTTCTACTTTGGGTCGAAATACAGTTTGAGTCACAGTTGAAATACATTTTAAACGACTTTATCTGTATTTGTAGGACTATTTTTATTGTCTTAAATAAAATTTGGAAAAAGTTTTGTTCACAAAAAATTTTGACACAATAATTAATGCATCACTTTTTGATTATTCACGAAATTAGTATAGAAATAGGGCGGAGCTCTGGGTCTAGTTTCTAGAAACATCACTAGTACAAACATTAACGATTTTTAATACAAAAGCTATAAGCTACATTGACAAGCTTTATAAATAATATTGTAATTTTTAACATTTACTATTTGATGTTTCTATACCCTCCAACATCATACTACGGAGATCCGGCCATTTAGCTTTAAAGCGAAGGAAGCACCAATATACCGGAGCTCCACCCCTTAGATGAGCGATTTTAAATGATTTAAACCCTGAAACACGTTTAAATTTACTCTATTTGCATTTTTAGCACTATTTATATCGTTTTTTAAGTAAGCTGAAAAAAAAATTAATGTCACAAAAAAAATTTGACAAAATTATTTTTTGCATAACTTTTTAATGATTGGTATAGCTCCGGGGTTACTAAAACCGGAGCTGCAACATCTCAATGCGACAATATTAAGGATTGCCTGGTTTTAAAATTTCGCAATAACCATAAAATTGGATTTCTACTCTTCTTATGTAAATGAAAAAGTTTCGAATCTGTTGTTTTTATGATCAGAAAAATAACATTTTCTTGAATTAAAATTTGTTTTAAAGATAAATTCTATTAGGGTGAAAATAGGTGAGTGGTGATGTAAGCACTCGTTTTTTTGAGAAAATATCACGTGCAGGAAAACACACGACGCAACTAAATAATAATTGGTTAAATAACCGCTGAAAAATTTTTGTAAACTTTTTTCGCTGAGGGTTTATTGCTTATTTCTTCCTGGCAGAGAGCGGTTACGCCCTCAATATCAGCCTGGAAGACTTTATTATTGGTTTGTTTAGTCTGTAATAAAAATACCCCCACGTATGTACCTCAATATCAGCCTGGAAGACTTTATTATTGGTTTGTTTAGTCTGTAATAAAAATACCCCCACGTATGTTCCTATGTGGATCCATGTCTTTTCCAGAAAATTTATTAAAGTGATCATTTCTAAGTTAAATATGAGACCTGACGTGTGCACTGCCCCTCGGGGTTTTATTGGGGGGGGGCGATTCCAAAACAAGGGGGCAGGCCCTGTGCCAGGGAAGGGGCAGGGCGCCATGGCCCCCCTTTCTGGGTTGGCCGGGGTAAAAATAAAGAAGAGGAGGTAGGTCCAGGGGGGTGGGGGAAGGTAAAAGCAAAGGTAACTCCATTATGAACCCGGCTCCCTCCCTACCTCTTTTCTTTGGGTATGCCAAAGTGGCATCTGCCGTCCTGGCTGCCATGAATTCAATGTGCATAGGTATTTTTAAGCCCTAATTTTGCTCATTTTTAATAAATCAAAAAATTTCGCCTCCGGCGGTTTTCGCGTCCGCCACTTTGCGGCGCAAAATGCGGTGCTTCGCGCTGCATTTCTATTGCGTTTTCATATTTCTAAGTCTGGCCCCCCTCCTATCAAAAATCCTGGCACAGGCCCTGCGGGGAGGGGCAACTTTTTTGAAACGGTGGGGGCAATAAAACGGGGGGCAAGCAGGGGAGAAAAAAAAAAGAGAAAAAAAGGAGAAAAAAAGGAAAAAAAAAGGGAAAAAAAGACAAAAAAAAAAACGAAAATAAGGTAAAATTGGTCTAAAATGGCTTAAAATGCATTGAAATAGGCTAAAAACTGCAAAAATTCGCGATGATGGCGTCATCATATGTCAAAAATGGCGTCATAATTTTAGGGTACTTTTTCATTTTTTTGGCGGAAGAGGGGGCAAATCCTCCAATAAAGCGGGGAGGGCTTATCCAGACCGTGCACAGGTCTATGAGACCAATCTTTTAGAAATTAAACCTTGACAAGTTTGAATCTTGTAGGTTAAAAAATGTTATTGGTTTTAAATTATTGGATTAATTAATTAAAGTTTTATAGACTTGCTTTACAGCTAATAGAATTTAGTCAATTAGTGCTTGAGAAAAAATAAAATTTTTAAGGGATTAAAGATCTCCTTTTTCATAAGCACTAATTGGCTTCGAGAGCTTTGTGTACATTTGAATTCCCGTCGTTATTCTTCATAGAATAAACTATAAACTAATTAACCCGTAGGAAAAAAATTGCAGATCTCAACGTTTATTATAGATCAATTTTTCCCCAAGCGCTAATTGGCAAAAATAGCCCCTCCCACAACCATTCATTTAGAGCAAAACATATATAACGTGATCACGAATACTAGATGACATTTTGAGGGTCCTTAAAATAATGCACTAAATAAAGAGAAAATGCCATAGATAATTCAGTGAATTTTTTTTGCAAATCAACTTTTTTAACCAAACTTATTAAAACAATAAATAGTCGTAAAAAAGCGAAAAGAACAACTTAAAATATATTTACAGATTAAATAAGCTTCAAATTGTTTATTTAGGTGGCGCTCCGGAGCTCGCCGCTTTAGATGACTGGAGCTCCGGATCATTATATCGGAGGGAAGAAACATTTTAAATTTACCGTGACAATATGGTCTTTAAAAATGCTGGGTGTCCTATACCTAAAACCTTAAATCATTTGTTATTTTTTTAAAAAACAAGTAGTGTCAAAAGTTTTATTTTCCATTTATGCATATTTAATACACAACATCAGATAAGGATTCACCATTATTCATACCAAAACGCATTAATATAATACTTTGTAGCAAACATTGTTTTAACAAGTGACAAACAATGGTTATTTTTCGTTCACATGAACAAACAATCAATCGAGCAAAATTTGGATCCAGCCTGTAAGTCATAATAATATATAAAGAACCAAACGGAACTACTTTTGGGCTCTGGAATTTATAAAAAAACAAAAAATAGTGATGTACACCAGAGCTCCGAGCTCCTGAGCGAGCTCCGCTTTTAGGAGCTCCAGAGCAACCCCCCAAAGCTCCGCCCCATTTTCCTGCTAATTTTATGAATAACCAAAATAGTGACGCTATTGTTTATTTTGTCAAATTTTTTTGTAAATTAATTTTTTTTCAAAACTTATTTAAAACAATAAAAGAGGTCTTAGAAGTGAAAATAGAGTAACTTTAATTGTATTTCAAGCTTAAATAAGCACAAAATAGCTCATTTAAGGGGCGGAGCTCCCTCCGCCTATAATAGCCGAAGCTCCGGAGCATCATATTGGAGGGTAGGAACATTACAAGCAAAAACTACAGCTGAATAAAAAACAAAGACCCAGGACCATTAAAAATCAAACAGCTGTTTAATAAGAATATGTATAAAAGCTAATTTTTAACACTGTTAGTGATTGTAAAGCCCTTTTTTCACAAAAATAATATTATACGGTTGTTTTTTATTAGAAAATATTTTTCACAACTGAGCCGTAGTTCCTCTTATTACACGCATTGTCTTTTTTAAAATTTTAATTTTCGATATATTTTTAAATCCCCATCAACACTTTATTTTATTTAGGCAACAAAAATTTAGTTTTTTTAAGTAACAATTTCATAGGTAAGAAGTCTTTTTCTGGGACATTGAACTCCCTGTACCCCACCTTTATTTAAAATTCAAAAATCTAGACGGAATCGACCTCCTTCCTAGAAAACCATAGGTCGGGGCCCTGCTAGATACCCCTTCCTCATAGGTGGGGAGGGGGGTTAAAACCCCAAAAATCCCGATTATAGCCGACACCCCCCTAAAATTTGGGGGACCCCGCACACCTCCTAAAATTTGGGGAGTCGCAGTACCAAAAACGCTAAAAATGGGGTAATTAAGGTATTTCCCAAAAAATGTTTTAGGGACAATTCCCTTCAATTTCGAGGGTCGGGTATACCACCTCCCACCAAAAAAAAAAAACCGGGAGGCTGCCCACCTGTCTTCCTGGTTTTGAAACATCTATTAGCCGGGTAAGTCTCGTCTCTTTCTTGAACCACGAACTGTGCCGAGGAAATTCACCATTATCAACTGATTTAAATACTAAATAGCTTAAAAATCGCTGTATTTGTACCCAATTTAACCGTATTCCATTATTGTAATTAATTATTATGCTTGTTTTTTCCGCAATAAACAACTTTTTATAGTTATGCAGACCTGTGTACGGTCTGAAAATGCCCCCCTTAGTGGAGGATTTGCCCCCCCCACCGCCCGCCGAAAAATGAAAAAGAACCCAAAAATTATGGCGCCATTTTTTACCTATTATGACGCCATCATCGCGTATTTTTTTTTGCAGTTTTTAGTCTATTTCAATGCATAAGCCATTTTAGCCCTATTTTTTATCTTATTTTCGCTTTTTTGTGCATTTTTTCTTCTTTTTTTTTCTTTTTTCCCTGGTTGCACCCAGGCCCTGTGCCAGGGGGGCCATGGCCCCCCCTTTCTGGGTTGGCCGGGGTAAAAATAAGGAAGATGATGAGGTAGGTCCAGGGGTGGGGGGAGGTAAAAGCGAAGGTAACTTTATTATGAACCCTGCTTCTCCCTACCTTCATTCTTGGAGTATGCCAAAAGTGGATTCTGCCGTCCTGGATGCCTTGAATTCAATGTAAATAGGTATTTTTAAGCCCCAAATTTGCTCATTTTTAATGCTAATTTAAAAAATTTCGCCTCCACGGCTGGGGGGACACCCCCCAGCGGACGCTTCGCGTCCACATGGCGCCGCTTCGCGGCGCAAAATTCGGCGCTTTGCGCCGCATTCATATTACGTTTTAGAGTCTGGTCCCCTCCTTTCAAAAATCCTGGCACAGGCCCTGGTTGCACCCCCCGTTTTATTGCTCCTCGTTTCAAAAAGGTTACAACCCCCGTGCCCCCCAATTTGGAATTGCCTCCCCTCCAATAAAACCGGGGGCAGGCCAGAGCAAAGGTCTGGTTATGAGAACGTTATAATTTCTATAAAAAGATTTGCATTGGAAAAAAATTGAAAAAAAAATTGAATATCTAAGCAACTTTAAGTTGGATTTAAGCCAGCTTTATCAATGTATAAAATTAGAGTCCTATCAATGTACAAATACAATGATATATTTTAGCATTCTTTTGATCTTTGAAGAACCAATACGGACACAATCTTATATTTAGTGATGTTACGCGAGCTCTGAAGCAACCCCGAGTTCCGTTCTGATGGGTACTAATTTAAGAATAATTAAAAATGATGCCATAGATTATTTTATCTAAAACATTTTGTAAACAATTATTTTTTCAAAACTTATTTAAAACGAAAAAACAGGGTTTAAAATTTAGACAGAGGAATTTATGGCATCATTTTTAATTATTCTTAAATTAGTACCCATCAGAACGGAACTCGGGGTTGCTTCAGAGCTCGCGTAACATCACTAAATATAAGATTGTGTCCGTATTGGTTCTTCAAAGATCAAAAGAATGCTAAAATATATCATTGTATTTGTACATTGATAGGACTCTAATTTTATACATTGATAAAGCTGGCTTAAATCCAACTTAAAGTTGCTTAGATATTCAATTTTTTTTTTCAATTTTTTTCCAATGCAAATCTTTTTATAGAAATTATAACGTTCTCATAACCAGACCTTTGCTCTGGCCTGCTCGGTTCCATATTGGAGGGGAGGTATTTTCAAATTGGGGATGGGGGGGTTGTAACCTTTTTGAAACGAGGAGCAATAAAACGGGGGGTGCAACCAAGGCCTGTGCCAGGATTTTTGAAAGGAGGGGCCAGAGTCTTGAAAACTGAAAACGGAATATAAATGCGGCGCAAAACGGTCTGGGGGGTGTCCCCCCAGCCACCGAAGGCGAAATTTTTTGATTTAGCATTAAAAATGAGCAAAATTGGGGCTTAAAAATAGCTATTTACATTGAATTCAAGGCATCCAGGAGGGGAAAATCCACTTTTGGCATACCCCAAAAGAGAAGGTAGGGAGAAGCAGGGTTCATAATGAAGTTACCTTCGCTTTTACCTCCTCCCACCCCCCTGGACCTATTTAATCTTCCTTATTTTTACCCCGGCCAACCCAGAAAGGGGGGGGCGCAACGGTGCAACCAGCGGAAAAAGAAAAAAAAAGGCACAAAAAAGCGAAAATGAGATAAAAATAGGGCTAAAATGGCTTATGCATTGAAATAGACTAAAAACTGCAAAAAAAATACGCGATGATGGCGTCATAATAGGTAAAAAAATGGCGCCATAATTTTTGGGTTCTTTTTCATTTTTCGGCGGTGGGGGGCAAATCCTCCACTAAGGGGGGGGGGCATTTTCAGACCGTGCACAGGTCTGCATAACTATAAAAAGTTGTTTATTGCGGAAAAAACAAGCATAATAATTAATTACAATAATGGAATACGGTTAAATTGGGTACAAATACAGGGATTTTTAAGCTATTTACTATTTAAATCAGTTGATAATGGTGAATTTCCTCGGCAAAATATAAATAAGCACGGTTCGTGGTTCAAGAAAGGGGCGACACTTACCCGGCTAATAGATGTTTCAAAACCAAGAAGACAGGTGGGCAGCCTCCCGGTTTTTGTTTTTTTTTTTGGTGGGAGGTGGTATACCCGACCCTCGAAATTGAAGGGAATTGTCCCTAAAACATTTTTTGGGAAATACCTTAATTACCCCATTTTTAGCGTTTTTGGTACTGCGACTCCCCAAATTTTAGGAGGTGTGTCCGGGGTCCCCCAAATTTTAGGGGGGTGTCGGCTATAATCGGGATTTTTGGGGTTTTAACCCCCCTCCCCACCTATGAGGAAGGGGTATCTAGCAGGGCCCGGACCTCTCTGGTTTTCTAGGAAGGAGGTCGATTCCGTCTAGATTTTTGAATTTTAAATAAAGGTGGGCTACAGGGAGTCCAATGTCCCAGAAAAAAAGACTTCTTAACTATGAAATTGTTACTTAAAAAAACTAAATTTTTGTTGCCTAAATAAAATAAAGTGTTGATGGGGATTTAAAAATATATCGAAAATTAAAATTTTAAAAAAGACAATGCGTGTAATAAGAGGAACTACGGCTCAGTTGTGAAAAATATTGTCTAATAAAAAAACAACCGTATAATATTATTTTTGTGAAAAAAGGGCTTTACAATCACTAACAGTGTTAAAAATTAGCTTTTATACATATTCTTATTAAACAGCTGTTTGATTTTTAATGGTCCTGGGTCTTTGTTTTTTATTCAGCTGTAGTTTTTGCTTGTAATGTTCCTACCCTCCAATATGATGCTCCGGAGCTTCGGCTATTATAGGCGGAGGGAGCTCCGCCCCTTAAATGAGCTATTTTGTGCTTATTTAAGCTTGAAATACAATTAAAGTTACTCTATTTTCACTTCTAAGACCTCTTTTATTGTTTTAAATAAGTTTTGAAAAAAAATTAATTTACAAAAAAATTTGACAAAATAAACAATAGCGTCACTATTTTGGTTATTCATAAAATTAGCAGGAAAATGGGGCGGAGCTTTGGGGGTTGCTCTGGAGCTCCTAAAAGCGGAGCTCCGCTCAGGAGCTCGGAGCTCTGGTGTACATCACTATTTTTTGTTTTTTTATAAATTCCAGAGCCCAAAAGTAGTTCCGTTTGGTTCTTTATATATTATTATGACTTACAGGCTGGATCCAAATTTTGCTCGATTGATTGTTTGTTCATGTGAACGAAAAATAACCATTGTTTGTCACTTGTTAAAACAATGTTTGCTACAAAGTATTATATTAATGCGTTTTGGTATGAATAATGGTGAATCCTTATCTGATGTTGTGTATTAAATATGCATAAATGGAAAATAAAACTTTTGACACTACTTGTTTTTTAAAAAATAACAAATGATTTAAGGTTTTAGGTATAGGACACCCAGCATTTTTAAAGACCATATTGTCACGGTAAATTTAAAATGTTTCTTCCCTCCGATATAATGATCCGGAGCTCCAGTCATCTAAAGCGGCGAGCTCCGGAGCGCCACCTCCTAAATAAACAATTTGAAGTTTATTTAATCTGTAAATATATTTTAAGTTGTTCTTTTCGCTTTTTTACGACTATTTATTGTTTTAATAAGTTTGGTTAAAAAAGTTGATTTGCAAAAAAAAATTCACATCTATGGCATTTTCTCTTTATTTAGTGCATTATTTTAAGGACCCTCAAAATGTCATCTAGTATTCGTGATCACGTTATATATGTTTTGCTCTAAATGAATGGTTGTGGGAGGGGCTATTTTTGCCAATTAGCGCTTGGGGAAAAATTGATCTATAATAAACGTTGAGATCTGCAATTTTTTTCCTACGGGTTAATTAGCTTATAGTTTATTCTATGAAGAATAACGACGGGAATTCAAATGTACACAAAGCTTTCGAAGCCAATTAGTGCTTATGAAAAAGGAGATCTTTAATCCCTTAAAGATTTTATTTTTTCTCAAGCACTAATTGACTAAATTCTATTAGCTGTAAAGCAAGTCGATAAAACTTTAATTAATTAATCCAATAATTTAAAACCAATAACATTTTTTAACCTACAAGATTCAAACTTGTCAAGGTTTAATTTCTAGAAGATTGGTCTCACAGACCTGTGCACGGTCTGGATAAGCCCTCCCCGCTTTATTGGAGGAATTGCCCCCTCTCTTCCGCCAAAAAAATGAAAAAGTACCCTAAAATTATGACGCCATTTTTGACGTATGATGACGCCATCATCGCGAATTTTTGCAGTTTTTAGCCTATTTCAATGCATTTTAAGCCATTTTAGACCTATTTTTACCTTATCTTCGTTTTTTTTTGTTTTTTTTCCCTTTTCTTTTTTTCCTTTTTTTCTCCTTTTTTTCTCTTTTTTTTCTCCCCTGCTTGCCCCCCGTTTTATTGCCCCCACCGTTTCAAAAAAGTTGCCCCTCCCCGCAGGGCCTGTGCCAGGATTTTTGATAGGAGGGGGCCAGACTTAGAAATATGAAAACGCAATAGAAATGCAGCGCGAAGCACCGCATTTTGCGCCGCAAAGTGGCGGACGCGAAAACCGCCGGAGGCGAAATTTTTTGATTTATCATTAAAAATGAGCAAAATTAGGGCTTAAAAATACCTATGTACATTGAATTCATGGCAGGCAGGACGGCAGATGCCACTTTGCCATACCCAAAGAAAAGAGGTAGGGAGGGAGCCGGGTTCATAATGGAGTTACCTTTGCTTTTACCTTCCCCCACCCCCCTGGACCTACCTCCTCTTCTTTATTTTTACCCCGGCCAACCCAGAAAGGGGGGGGGGCCATGGCGCCCTGCCCCTCCCCTGGCACAGGGCCTGCCCCTTGTTTTGGAATCGCCCCCCCCCAATAAAACCCCGGGGGGCAGTGCACACGTCAGGTCTCATATTTAACTTAGAAATGATCACTTTAATAAATTTTCTGGAAAAGACATGGATCCACATAGGAACATACGTGGGGGTATTTTTATTACAGACTAAACAAACCAATAATAAAGTCTTCCAGGCTGATATTGAGGTACATACGTGGGGGTATTTTTATTACAGACTAAACAAACCAATAATAAAGTCTTCCAGGCTGATATTGAGGGCGTAACCGCTCTTTGCCAGGAAGAAATAAGCAATAAACCCTCAGCGAAAAAAATTTACAAAAATTTTTCAGCGGTTATTTAACCAATTATTATTTAGTTGCGTCATGTGTTTTCCTGCACGTGATATTTTCTCAAAAAACGAGTGCTTACATCACCACTCACCTATTTTCACCCTAATAGGTGGGGGTTGAGTATGCAATATACATAAGTGTCACCATAATGGATAATTACGTACTCCTACTTATCTTTTCGTAGTATGTGGGCGTGGGGATGTATCTCCTACTTATCTTTTCTATTTTTTTTTGTTTTTTTTGTGCGGTGTCTATATGCAATTTATCTTTAAAACAAATTTGGCACGCGGACGCGAAGGCGGGTAACAACTATGTTATTGCAAAGTATAAATAGTTTAGTGCAAAATTTATCTTGAGAAAAAAATTTTAATTCAAGGAAAATGTTATTTTTCTGATCATAAAAACAAATAAAAACAACAGATTCGAAACTTTTTCATTTACATAAGAAGAGTAGAAATCCAATTTTATGGTTATTGCGAAATTTTAAAACCAGGCAATCCTTAATAATATTGTCGCATTGAGATGTTGCAGCTCCGGTTTTAGTAACCCCGGAGCTATACCAATCATTAAAAAGTTATGCAAAAGATAATTTTGTCAAATTTTTTTTGTAAACATAATTTTTTTTAAGCTTACTTAAAAAACGATATATAAATAGTGCTAAAAATGCAAATAGAGTAAATTTAAACGTGTTTCAGGGTTAAATTAGTTTAAAATCGCTCATCTAAGGGGTGGAGCTCCGGTATATTGGTGCTTCCTTCGCTTTAAAGCTAAATGGCCGGATCTCCGTAGTATGATGTTGGAGGGTATAGAAACATCAAATAGTAAATGTTAAAAATTACAATATTATTTATAAAGCTTGTCAATGTAGCTTATAGCTTTTGTATTAAAAATCGTTAATGTTTGTACTAGTGATGTTTCTCGAAGCTCCGAATTCCTGAGCTCCGCCCTATTTTTATTCTAATTTCATGAATAATTAAAGAGTGATAATATAGATTATTTTGTCAAAATTTTTTTGTAAACTAAAATTTTTCCAAAAATTATTGAAAACACTAAAAATAGTCCTACAAATACACATAAAGTAGTGTAAAATGTATTTCAACTGTGACTCAAACTGTATTTCGACCCAAAGTAGAAGCGAAAATAACCAGGCGCTGAAAAATTTAGACAGCCAAATTTATTTAAAATTTGGCCGATAGAGGAATTGAACTCGTAACCTCTAAAGTCGACTCTGGCGTGCTATCCATTACACCATAGGCCGAACAAGGAAAGGGGAAAGATAATCGCCTTTTATTAACGCTTGCACTTTGAGTTTTCACGGAAGGGACACAATGTGTCACACAACTTAAATAAGCTTCAAATCGCTCATTTAAGGGGCGGAGCTCCCGCCGCTTTAAGTGGCCGGAGCTCCGGAGCATGATATTGGAAGGTAGGAACATCACTAGTTTATACTGATCTTCCTCAAGTAATGCTGATTTTCTTCTGATAGGTTCCGTCCTATTTTTGTATTAATTCCTTGAATAACCTAAAATATAACTTTATAGGTAAAAAAATTATAAAATAAAGCTATTATGTTATCTCGTACGTAACACACAAAACTATAAACGTAATAAGTCAGTATCACATTGATTTTGCTGATTTTGACTCTTTATGTCTGCCCAACCTGTATCACTTTTATACGCCTATACAGCACAGCAAATCTTGGGCCAGTGGTCCCGGAACGAAATACAATGCCTACCAGATTAGATGAATTTTATTAGATTAATTTTAAAATTTGAAATACTACAAAACAATTAAACATATAAAAATTGTATATTTTGGGACTCATGAAAAAGTTATTAAATATTAAACACTTCTCTGCATTTGTAAAGTGCCAACTTGGTGTCGGTAAGGCACTATAACAATTTTTTTCAAACTTCGTTGCCTGTAAAATTGGGCAAAAGCAGAATTATGACTGTTTTGCGATGCTGTTTCTTTTTTGCCAACCAATTTCAGTTTAGCCGCGCCTTACCCTTAAAAAAATTATTTTGGTAAAAAATACTTTCGCCTTTATCTTAGCAATAACTAATGACAACTGCAGATCATTTTTTAGTATTGGATTATAATTAAATAAAATCTAGCTGACTTACTGGCATGCAGTATTGAATCAATTGTTTAACAACAAAAGCATTCAAAATTTTTAATAAAAAACACGTATTTTAACAATTATTTATAAAAATTACTTAAATTGAAACCAAAATGCAAATTTTTCGGGGAAATTTGATTAATTTTTGTATATTTTGTGAAAAGACTTTCAAAAAAAATGGGAACCAAAATGCAAATTTTTCGGGGAAATTTGATTAATTTTTGTATATTTTGTGAAAAGACTTTCAAAAAAAATTCTGCGTTCTGATTTGTTTTTTAAGTGTCATAACCGCACAATTTTAATTGGTCTTCTAACGTTTGCATATTGATTTTCGAGGTCAGCCAGATATAATTATATGATTTACGAGGTCAGCCACATACAGTGTTTCGACATCGACAAATTCTATGATTGGTTTGCTGGGTGGCAACTTAGTATTGCTTGTATGTAGCAAATGCTGCGTTATGAGCATTGGTCATTGCAATTAAAATATATAAATGCGTTTTTTGGGAAACAATCGAGTTTCATCAACCAAAGATTTGGGTGTAACCATTTGCTGTGATCTATCTAAAGCTATTTTGTCATTGATTAGAAGTGACTAAAAAAATTATTGGCGCAATTTTATGATTTTTGTTTTAAAACAAAAAATCCTAAAATTCCTATTTAGACGTAAAAGGATTTGTAAGGCCTGTGGTTGAACATGGCACCTGTGTTTGGTCCCCCAATACAAAAAAAGATATTATGCTTATTGAACAAGCCCAAAGCAGCTTCACGCGTAGACTCTATGCCCCCTGCAGAACTCCTAAAATGGAATATACTAAGCGTTTAACTTTTTTGGAACTTGACAGTCTTGAAAGCAGAAGAATAAAAAAACGATGTAGTTTTTCGTTACGAGGCACTTAATAATAAACTGGATATTGATAAAAACGAACACTTTAAAATAATTAAATTCTGCAAAACGCGTTCTAATTGGTTAAAACTAGTGATGCTCGTACCCTTCAATATCATGCTCCGGAGCTCCGGCAATTTAAAGCGGAGGGAGCTCCGGAGATCTCCGTGTAAAATAAGCGATTGGAAACTTATTTACAAGCTTGAAATATATTTTAAACCGCTTTATGTAGTCGTATTTGTAGGACTATTTTTATTGTTTTCAATCACTTTAGAAAAAAAATTAGTATGCAAAAAAGTTTAAAAAAATAATCAATGTTTAATTTAATTTATTAAATTTATTTATTTAATTAAATTAATTAATTAATTAATTTATTTATCTCTTTAATTTATTCATGAAATGACTATAAAAATAGGGCGGAGATCCGAGGGTTGCTTCGGAGCTCCGAGGAACATCACTAAAGGAAAACCAAACGTAGCTGCAACATTTTCCTCACGTGACTAATTTAGAAACGTCCACATGACTTTCATGCGGATAAATTTTTTCGTTTACACAAGATCAGCAATTTTTTGAAAATTCAATGCGCCTTTGAAAATTATAATTTATAAATCAAATGTTAAGATTTCTCCTGATAGTTTTCAAATTTCACTGCAAAGCGTTCAGTAGTAGACCAATTTTAGAACATAACACAGCAAAAATTACTGTTTTTTACTTACATAAAAATTATATTGTGAATTATTATTGTTATATTTTAGAATATCCAAATGACAAAAATTTGACAAAATGAGAAAAAGGAGGAAGCAAATGATGTTTTTTTTTAATTTATGTGAATGAAATTCTAAAATTATAAAAAATCTAAAAAAAAAATTATTAAAATGAAAATAAATATGTTTTCATGTGGGTTCTAACCCCTCACCTCTGTTAATGTGACAACGCCTGAACTGATTGCGCCATGGAACCATCAGAGAATCAAGTTTAAAAACACTATCTAAACAAATACTTCGTATTAATTTGAATCTAATTGGCTGATCACCCTGGCATTTTAAGAACTCTAACATATCATATGGTATTCGATATCACGTAATCACGTTTTGCTCCACGGGATGTTGTCTGTGGTGTGTGCTTGTGTGGTGGTAGATTTTACTGTCGTTTACCTTGTGGGACGACTATTTATAAGAAATTTTTATTGAATCAAAAGAAAATACAAAGCCGAGATACAAAATACACAAAGACCGAATACAAGAAACTACACAAGAATAGGTTAGTTATATAAAATTAAGTAAGTAAGTAAGTAAGTAATAAGTAAGTAATGACGTCATATTACGTCTTATTACGTTGTATCATCACTATTACATCACTAAACGTCATTTTACAGAATACTGATTAGTAGTTGATAATTATGTAGGTGTTTATTAGGCGTGGATTAACGTCACGAGGTGCGTGGGTGTGATTAATTCGCAATGTCTACAATCACGAGTTCCGGGATCATTGCGTGGGCGTGCTTATTTCCAAATACTTTAAAATCTAGTTCCTGGTTTATTTTTAGCTTTGTGATCAAGGTTATTTTTCATTTGCAACTGTTTCGATTTCTATAAATAAATTCGGATATGGATAGTAGTTGTTTATACTTTGCAAGTTGTTAATCTTTCTTTACTGCATTTTAAACTACGTATAGCTACTATTTAATTGTAACCTGAGATGCGTAAGTTGCTGTACCGTAGTCTTAGAGCTAAGTTACAACCCTTACATGTCGGAGGAACTAAATATACCCGACGTTTAGACGTCCCGCCCTAACAAACTCATGGAACACATCTTTTTCATGATCGCCCATTTTTTGCGCTGATTGGCTGCGCTCGCTGTTGTTCCGTGAAAGTGATGTGAGCAATCGTCAGTTCCGCGCTGCTCTCCCTTTCGGTTCCGCGCTCTTCGCCAGTCAATATGAAATGAATCAAAAAACAAACAGTAATAATTTAAGAACAAACTTAAACGATTAGATAAATCATTATTTAAGTCAGAAAATAGAAAAAACGGAGAGCGCGGAATTGACAATTGCTCACGTCACTTTCAGGGAACAACGACGAGCGCAGCCAATCAGCGCGAAGAATGGGCGATCATAAAAAAGATCTGCTTGGGTTTTATGATCGGCTCTGTGCGTTCATTGGTTGTCAAAAATTTTAATTCTGAATGCTTATTGGCTGACTTTTTGGGACCTTCTGACACTAAACAATTTCCGATTTAAAGCGGGTTTAGACTAGAGTGATAAAGTGACGTAAGATTCTCGTGATTACTTAATGGGAGGCATTTTTTTAT